>ML782123.1:2275245-2306215 GCA_009831015.1 Picea engelmannii | reverse complement strand
TGACTAAAATGTATTTATATAAAACAAAATATGATGAAAAATGATAAAAAAGTAATAAATAGAAGTAAAAAGTCTTTTTCACCATTTTATTTGCACTTTGTCAAAAACTTACCAAAACCCTTGTTTTTTACCTCAACTTCGGCGATAGATTGCGGAGGCCACAAGGGATCATTCAATGAATGGATTGTGTCAACGAGGTAAGAATATCATCTTCTATCTTTTCAATGGATTAATTTTTGTTTTTAATGGTAAAAATTCAAGATTTTTTGATGATTTGGGATTGCTAGTCATGTGTTGGGGCCACTGCAAGCGACCTATAATGGGCGCTGTGAAAATCGAAGGTTTCCACAGGTGGCTCAAGCTGCACTCACGGAAATTCCTCATTGTACTTGAAGTGTGATCGCGACAGCCAAAAAACTAAAATGAAAAGTGAATGTTGACTCAACAAAAATCCCAAAAAATATTGAAAAAGTGTGCTAAAGATATTCTTCGATTCCCATGCAGGTGCTTGCTTGAAAATATGTTGGAATGGAGAGAGCATGATCATGAAGAAGATGCTTTTATGGCTTTAAATGATCTGGGGACTGTGAATTCTCTCCGGCAATGTGGTCTATTAAAATTCTTCAAAGTTCAGGGCATGAGAGCCCAACAAAGATTACTAGAATACTTGGTTCATATGTGGGATTCAGAACAACAAGTTTTCCACGTGGGTGTTCATGTCCTCTCTTTGGATATTGAGGATATTTATTTCCTAATGGGGTTCTCATGTCATGGGGCATGCATGACTCTGACGGGTGGTCGAGGTGGTCGCTTTCCCATGAGTGAGTATATTTGTCGGCATTGTGAACCTAATGTCGAAAGGCGTAAAGGGAAGGTAGCAATCCGCGTTGTGAGAGATTTCACTCTCAGGAGCATCCTTTTCACCATCGCATGGATGGCAGGGAGTGCTTCACCACACATGGCACTCCAAAGTTACTTTCAATATGTCATTGAATGTTTGGAGCCTCGAATATTCAATTGATGCGACGATCTATTACGCGACATGAAAACACAACTCACAAAAAGTAGGAATGGGGACCTGAAATAGTTCGGTTATGGGTCCATTTTAGTATCTTTCTTCCTAGAAAGAGTTCCACACCTATGCGTGCAAGTGGAATGGGGAATAATAGCCTCAAGAGACTCGGGAATGAAAATATGGTGTGACCTGATGACACGACATGTGGCGGGACAGATTGTGAAGTATGAGGATGCATTCTTCAATTCGTTGGGACCACAAATACTGATGATTGATGATTATGCTTATGACGGTCTAGAATTTCGAGGTGATCTAGATTTGGTTCTCCCTGAGGGATCTCAGTGTATATATCTAGGTAAGAAAGACATTTTTTCTTACAATGTTTTTATGAATTTTTTAAAATATTTAATGTTTTTGTGTTTCCAATCAAAAGACTAATAAAAAAATTTCGAACATGTAGATGTAGGGCCACATCGACCCCCGGGAGCTTCTCCTATTCAAAGGCTAGGAGAGGCACATGTAGTAGCTGGATGGGATGTTGAGGATTATGATGCAATAGAGAAGAACCTGGAATGCTTGACGGAAGACATCCCAGATATATCCATCGAGGATATCCTAGGGCGTTATCAATTCCATACTGTAAGCGTATCCGGCTCACTTAGTTGGTTACTACGTAGGGTAGCGAGAGTAGTAGTATGTTATCGCGAGAGGCATCCATTATGCTATTTTGTAGGGGCCATGGGCTCTATATTTTGATATTTTGATCTTCGGATGAAAACTCTTTTTGTAAACATTATATCATTATATATATACATGAGGCTTTTATTAATTTACTCTGCTTTCTATACAATATGTGAAATGTGATTGGAATTACAAATGTCTCAAATGTTTGTCTAATACATAATTAGCTAGAGCATCAGTTAATGTATTTAGACATCTAGGAATGTGTTGATATTCAATATAATCGAAATGACGTTCCAAGAGGTGGATTCGTAAATATACTCGTAATAGAGTAGGGCTTCAGATAGTATAGACATTGTTTAATTGTAGTAATACTAGCTGCGAATCAAGTCATATGATGAAGTAATGAATCCCAAGTGAAATAGCACTAGTCAATAATTCGATGACCACACTATACTCTATGATATTATTGGTTTCTTGACCGAGACAAACACCTTGTGGACAAATAAGTTCATTTGAGGGTGTATATATCTCCAAAGCAGCAGAAGTTAAATTCTGGGTACTATGTCTAGCACCATCGGCAAAGCCAATATGAGGTAGAGAAAACACCGACATCTGGAGACCAAACACAATGCAGGGTAAGTAGCTAGGGGTAAAAGTGAAATAGAAGAAACACACTAAAGTAACACACAAGAGTATGATACAGTAAAAATACAAGTGCTTATACAGAGATAGGCTAAGCGTAGTACTTCTTCAAGTAAAGCCCATTTCTAGGTTCACTCAAAGGAATTCCATCGTAATCTACTAACTCGTATGCTCCCTTATCCAATACTCTTTTAACAATATAAGGGCCTTGCCACATAGCCTCAATTTTTTTGGCTGCTAGCAAATCACGATCTTGTTCATAGAGGAGGACTAGGTCACCTTCAGAGAACATGCGCGGCTTGACATGTTTTTCGTATTGCAATTTTACGCGTTTCTTCTGGGTTTCAATAACTAGGGTGGCATCGCGACGGGTTTCATCCAATTGCATAAGATACAATAGGCATTCCTCCTTAGCAGAGGTGTTTGGGAGAAGTTCAACGACTAGTTTTAGCGATGGGATTTCACATTCAATCGGTAGAACAACTTCTAAACCATACACTAATTGGAAGGGCGTAAAATGCATGGTTGACTTCATGGATGTCTGATAGGCCCACAATGTTGAGAACAACATTGTGTGCCAACTTGTTTTGTGAATTCTGATAATCCATCGAAGCATGGTAATAAGTACTTTGTTTATTGCTTCGACTTGGCCATTGGCCTGTGGATAGTAGGGAGTTGAGTTTTCATGTCAAAGACCCAACTTTTTTGTAAGCTC
This sequence comes from Picea engelmannii, assembly GCA_009831015.1. NCBI lineage: Eukaryota > Viridiplantae > Streptophyta > Pinopsida > Pinales > Pinaceae > Picea > Picea engelmannii. The sequence continues at coordinate 2,303,159 of ML782123.1, read as the reverse complement.
AGACATCGTAAATTTTCGAAAGTGGCTACTGTGATCGGTAACGATAGCTTGTGGGATTCCAAATCGTGTAATAATGTGATTGAAGATGAATAGGGCTGCATTTTTTCTCGTGTTGTTGAATGTAGCCATCGCCTCAACCCACTTCATGAAATAATCTACGGCTACAATAATGTATCCATGCCCCTCGACTGAGTGAGGGTTACATGTCATGAAATCGATGCCCCGTTTAGCGAAGGGTCCAACGAAAACTACAGGATGTAAGGGAGCGGGGTAAGATCTTATTTTGTTGTTGTATGTTTGGCAAGTGTGGCAATTTTGGATGGCAATAATACAATCTTTGAATAGAGAAGGCCAAAAATACCCATCTCGTAATATATTTTGGGCAATAGCATACCCAGACATGTGACCACCATATGCTCTAGAATGTAAATCATTCAAGGCTTTCTCAGCCTCATCATAAGTGATACATCATCGAAAAATGGAGTCAAATCGATGGTGATAAAGAGTATCATCGAGGATGATATACTGACAGGCTTGGTAACGTATGCGACGACAGTCAGTACTAGACAAATCGGGCTGAAAATTCTAAGTTTGGAGATAAACAATAATATCCCCATACTAAAGGTGATCATAACTTATCAGAAAAAGAGACTCATCGGGTAAAGAGTCCTCTGCTACATTTTATGTCTCAGTGTGGAGAAGGTCACATATCAGTTCAAAAAACACCAAGGATTTCTTAGACTTAGCACATTCGAATTCTAAGTCAAACTCCTAGACAATGACTATCCATTTGGAGTATTTGACCCCGAGAAATTGGCGGGAAAGAATGTGTTGCAATAAGAAGACTAAAAAGCATTGCAACTTTTGTGATAAAGATGGTCATGATGAGTTCAAATGTTTCAAGAAGATGACAGCTTTAGAAGCACAACATCATAATTGATCCTACTTATTCTTCTTCTTCTCATGGACATGCACTTTGTGCTTCTGGTTTCTCCTTCAATACACCTTCTACTTCTACTTCTGATAAGTGGCTTATTGATTCTGGAGCATCTTATCATATGGCTAAGGATAGAGACATATTTTCTACTCTAAATGAATGTAACACCAAGAAAATATTTGTTGGTGATTATAGATCTCTTAGTGTTGAAGGATCTAGAATAGTACAAGTAGAAAATGGTCATTTCAATGATGTATTATGTGTTCCAAGTCTTTCTTGTAACCTTCTATCAGTGTATCAAATCACTCATTCAGGTGAAGGTACAACTATAGAGTTTTCACCTCACCAAGTTGTAATCAAGGATCTAAAAGATCCTAATCATGTTCTTGCAACTAGAATTGTTGATGATATTACCAGGTTGTACAAGTTTGACAACTTTGGGTCATCATCTTTTTCATCAGTTTTTATTGCTCATAGCAATGAATTGAGAAAACTTTGGCATGAGCGGTTTGGTCATCTAAATTATCGCTCATTGCAGCAACTATGTAATCAACATATGGTTACTGGTCTTCCTCTTGTTTCATGCAGAGATGGTGTTTGTGTCGGTTGTGTTCTCGGCAAACATCATCGGGACAGTTTTGAAAAACGTGCCTCTCGGCATGCCTCGGGTCCTTTGCAGCTTGTTCATAGTGATTTGTGTGGTCCACTTTCTTCTCCTTATTTTTCTGGGTGCAAGTATTCCTTAACTTTCATTGATGACTTTTCCAGACGTACTTGGGTTTACTTATTAAAACTTAAGAGAGAAGTTTTTGACAAGTTTTTGGCCTACAAGGCCCTTGTAGAAAATCAATGTGGACATCAAATTCAAAGGTTAAGAACAGATAATGGAGGCGAATATGTGAACAATAATTTTACAAATTACTGCACTACACAGGGAATCCAAATGCAACACATTGTTCCATATACACCACAACAAAATGGTGTTGCTGAGAGAAAGAACCGCACATTAAAAGAAGTATCTAATTGTATGATCCAATCTAAGGGATTAAGTCTAAAGTATTGGGTTGAATCCATCAACTGTGAAAATTACATAGTAAATCGCACTCCCACAAAGGCTCTTAAAAATATAACACGGGAAGAATATTAGACTAAATTTAAACCAGATGTAAGTCACTTTCGTGTATTTGGCAGTATAGCATGGGCTCACATTCCTGATGAGAAAAGGAAAGCAATGCAGCCTAAAAGTGAGAAGTATATATTTGTTGGTTATTCTGAAGATGTCAAAGGTTACATACTTCTTCAATCACATTGTAATGAAATTATTATTAGAAGAGATGTTAAATTTGATAAAAATCTCTTGGCCTAGGAGCCTAATTCGACGTTTGTGCCTTCTTTGGCCTGCGAGCCTAATTCGACGGTTGTACCTTCTTCGACCTACGAGCCATATTCGACATTTGGGCCTTCTTCTGATTTGGTTTCTTCTTCATATGATGACAGTGAGGATGAAAATCCACCTTCGCCTGCTCACCCTCCTCTAGATGAGTCCTTTGAAACTGAACCAACACCAGCTCCATCGCTTCCTAGATGGGTTTTTTCAACACTAGAAGCAGCTGGTGATCTTGTCGGTGATCCTTCAGATCAGCATCAGACACGTTCACAGTTCCAGTGAGCCTCTTCTCTTTTGGCTCAAGTTTCAGAAAATCATGATCTAGAGACATTTGCATAAGCTTTAGGTCATCCAGATTGGGATACAACAATGAATGAAGAGTATTGTTCTTTAATGGAAAACGATACTTGGGATCTTGTACCTCTTCCAAAAGGAAGAAAACTTGTTAGATGTAAAAGGGTCTACATAACTAAGTATGCATCAGATGGAAGTGTTGAAAGACACAAAGCTCATTAGTTGCCAAAGGATTTTCCCAAAATGAATTCCATCTACCTTGTTCTTTCCCTTGTTGCCTCACATAAATGGGAGGTCTAATAGATGGATGTTAAATATGCCTTCTTGCATGGAGATTTGCAAGAAGAAATATACATGGAACAACCTCATGGCTATGTCTAGAATGACTCTAGCCTTGTTTGGCACCTTAAAAAATCTCTTTATGGTCTCAAGCAAGCTCCCCGAGCTTGGTATGCCAAAATGGACACCTTTCTTATTTCCATTGGATTCTGTAGATGTCATTCTGATCCTAATGTATATACCAAGAAAGTAGGAAGCCATCTCATAATCCTTATCCTTTATGTTGATGACCTTATCCTTACTGGTAGTGACTCAAAACTTTTAAACCATGTGAAAACCAACCTTAAGAATAAATTTGAAATGACAGAATTAGGATTTTTGTACTATTTCCTTGGCCTCCAAGTTTTGCAAACCAATGAAGGAATTTTTCTTTCCCAATATAAGTATGCTTGTGACATTCTTTGTCACTTTCACATGGACGATTGTAAACTAACCCCTTCTCCCTTCCAGTTTGGAGTCAAGCTTACTGCCACTTGTTCTTCTCCTGAAGTTGATGCCACCCTGTACTGTCAGTTAGTTGGTAGCCTCTTATACTTGACTCATACCTGTCCTGATATTTCCTTTGTTGTTGGTCTTGTTGCCCGATATATGCAAATGCCCCATGAAAGCCATTGGAAAGCAATTAAAAGAATACTTCATTATGTTCGTGGTACAGTTTAGTTCGGGATACAATATAGTTCAAGGGGGACTCCTTTATTGGTTGGTTTCATTGATTCAGATTGGGTCGGTGACCCTAATGATCAGAAGTCTATTGCAGTTTATGTTTTCAGCATTGGTTCAGGACCTGACACTTGGGCCTATAAGAAACAACAAGCTATTTCAATTTCGTTAGCAGAAGCAGAGTATTGAGTAGCAGCAAATGCAAGTCAGGAAGCCCTATGGCTTTGACAGATCCTTTCAGAGTTTGGATTCCAGCACCAGCATCCGACCAGCCTTTGGTGTGACAATCAAAGTGCCATCAAGCTTGCCAAAGACCCAATTCAACATCAGTGTAGTGTTGATGGGTCCTAAATCCATTGACTCAACAGTAGGAACAAAAATCGCCACGGAGGCCCAATTAGACTCTGTAGCGTTTAAAAATGGAATGGTTCTCCAGATCTTGCGATCTGGCCAATTTATCGATGGGCTTTTATGTTTTCTTGTGAAGGATCTTCCTTCAGTTAAGACTGTTTTCTTCTATATTTTCTCTTGGGTGGGGCTGATATGAGAGATTCAAGCCAGTTTAAACCAACTTGAAAAAAAATAGGGTTACGTTTTAACTACTGGGGAAGAGGCTAAGCTTGGGATAACCCGCTGCTCAATGTGCAGACAATTACTCTATACCACAGGCCTAGTACTAATACATTAACCATGTGAGCATCCACTTACTGTCTGAGAAACTAACTATCAGAAAGAAAGCAGATATGTAATAAGATAATGGAAAACAAAATAATTCATCTACCATAACTATGCATCACATAATAACACAACGATTTATCTTCATCATTAAAGCAAAGAACATCAAGACATTGTACCAGATAACTTGACAACAGAATTAATTGCTCTTACTCATTACTACATCATTCATGAAACAGGATAGGAAGTAGTTCTTCTCCAAGTCCAATCACATGCATCTGATGAAAATAGCTTGTCTTTGGTCCAAAAGGACTTCTCAATTCATAGCAGTCTCAAAATAATTCTTAACAACCAAAAAAAGAGAGTCTTACAACAACCATCGAACCTTTGCTAATTGGACAGTGTCTTTATTTATAATATAAATTTTTAACTGAAACTAACGGCTAAGTGCATTTTAAACAAAAAAAAAATTGCCACGTGGCATTATCTTCTAACAACTTCTTTAACAGTCATCTTGAGATACTTCTTGAAAAGGGTGACTTCTCTCATATTCAGTCCAGTTGACAAACAGTTCTTCACAAGTTTGGGCCCATGGAAATCTCTGTTGTTCCATCGGGGCCGCATATATTCCCCTGATGTCCACTGCATGCGCTCGGTACTTTACTAAAGTGGAGTTCAACTGATGTAGCATGGTTCAGGCTATTGGCTATCTTTGTGGACTCTTCGGTCCATAGCACATCTTTTTTGGCATGAAGCTTGACCACATCGCTCAGTTCGATGAAATTATCAGGGGTGCCAAACTTGGGGAGCCCGACATCCTTCATTATTTTGTTAATTTTATCCCAATGATTCTTGCACCTAGTCCATTGTTCTTGGATCTCCCAATGTGGGTCCTGAGACATCTTAGCCCAGTACTCGGTTGATCGCTTCATGCGATTAAGAATACTTTTTCCTATCATCTGAATGCCATGTTTTTCCTTATCTCGGCCTTGTTGGACTGCCTCAATGTACTCAAGTCTTTCTACCACTTGTTGCACCCTTTCATACCATCGCTCCATCTCCTTGCATGTCGTGAGTGCCATGAGAGTGTCCTCCTGGAACTCAACTATGTTTTTGGTTAATAGGTGTCTTTCCTTCTTAAACTCGTTGTAAACTCCCACGAACTCACCTTTTAGATACACATCGGTATGCATGGTGCCTTTGTAGTATTCGGCAAGATGGCACAAGTTCTCAAGCTCTTATAGGGCAATGGCTAGTTTCCTTTCTTCCCTCCTGGCTCTGTCTAAGGTGGCATCTGAGAGGGCTTTTCCTACGCCGATCAGTTCAGACATTCAGGCGTTTGCTGTGTTGATCAAGTTCTCCTCTATAGTAACTAAGATGGAGTGGTCCAATGAGATCCTTCTTTTGTTTGCAGTCCTTTGAACAATGGCCATTCTCTTTTGATCGTAGGATATCACATAGATATCCACTACCTCATCTACTAGCTCTGGTATCTGTTGATCGCCCCATGTTAGCTTGTTTCCCAAAATACCGGTGGTGTATATTTGTTCAAGATTGGGTTCTCAAACTTCCTCACTGTGCCTTGTGGGTCCAACTTCTACTTGTCACTCATCAGAGACTTGAGTATTGGGAAAAATGGAGGTGTCGGGTATCGACTCATTACTTATTTGCTCGTCAGCCACAAAATTGTTGATTTCCTTTTGCGAGAATCCTTTCTTTTTCTCCTTCAGTTCGGGCTCATCATTCGGATCCACTTCAGTTTCCGATTCATTGGGTTCTTTTATGTCGAGGCCGCTTTCAACTTCTGTTTCCTTTTGTGAGATCTCCTTGTCTTGAAATTTGGGCTCAAGGGAGGAAACTTTCTTGGGACCTTTTTCCTCTTGGACATGCACAGGGGAGTCGTGAGATGGTTCCGGGATTTCGTCGTCGCTATATATATGTATGAGTTTGTTGAGGGGATTAGGTGCTCGTGTTTCTATTAACACCTGGTCTGTCTCTGTTTGACTTGTCCTATCCACAAGGGAATTGACTGGCAATGTTGTGGATCCAGTGTTGCCTAATCCATCGGTGTTCCCAAGGTCTATGGAATCGGGTCCGCTTGACTCCGTCGAGCTTCTTTCTCAGGTACCAGTTGGAAGCACGGGCATTATGATAAGGTAAGGATCATCCTACATTCATTTCATTAGCAGCTAGTTTTATTGGTACAAAATTTCACCCATCCCCTGTGAAGCTTTAACTTTAGGGAAATCCCTAATTTGTATCGGGGATTCCTGATAAAATCTCGTCGCCTCGATGCCCTCTTGGGGATCGCATGTTTCCTCGCTTGATTCATATGCTACAATTCCTTCCCAGGCCCTAAGAATTTCTTGAGTTGTCTGCTCCAAAGACATCGCTTGCTCTTCCCAACTCATAGCTTTGAACCCGGTTGTTCGAGGATTAGCCCTCCTTGATGCAAATTCACTCCAATATTGAGCATTTTCAGTGAAATTTTCATCTTCGAACCGATCATGGGCATAATTCCAACAGGATGATACCTGCGATGCATGTTGTAGGACCAGGCCCTCGGGATCATGTTTGCGAAATCAACTAGTTTGGAACCATAATTCTAGTTGACTTATCCCTTCTTGATTAGCATGCACGATATCTTTGACCATGTAGAAGCTAATATGAAACTCATATGGAATGAAGGCTCGTTTCTTGTCTTTTACTAAAGTGGCATTGTATCCTTGCAGGATGGTCTGGTAGAAACTTTCCCCTAATACTATTCGGTCGGGAACATATATGGGTAACAAATGGAGTGCCCCTGTGGTTCTGAAAACCTTGATGTAGGTTTCACACTCATCTAGATACCAGTGACCCACTTTTGATATAACCTTTTTTGCTTCTTCTAATAGCCCGGGGCACTCTTTCCTGAAAAACAAAAAATAGATGCATGCAATAAAATGGTCACAGATAAGAGCATAGGATTTTTTGTAACTATTATCCCATAAGATGCTGAAGTATACATGGATCGGGATCTCCAAGGAGTGCCATTTCAAGTTCATTCAAGAGAAACTATTCCTGGCATAGATGATGTCTAATAGATACGAGGCCATGTAGAAGGAGGGCATTTCCCCTTCTTTTTGCGTCTGGGCTTGTCTTATGTAGGTGCTCAGTTGTTTGGAGATGATGGCACCCTAATTGAAACTCGTGCTTGAAATGGCCATCGTATGGGCTAGGGGCATCCAAGCCTCTGAAAACCGGGAGCAATCTTTCTCCCCATGCAACCTGCAGAGAAGGTCCATCAAGTATATGTATGGTTCCCTTAGATTGTCCTTTGGGTATCAGTCGGTAGTCCGGTTCATGAATTTGTTGTCTTCCCTCCACCACAATGCCATGATTTTGCTGGTATCATGTGATGCATAAAATCTCAAAATGAAATCAATGCTTAGATTTTCTTCTGACTCCCTGAGCTTGTAGTAACTCTGAACCTCTGATGGCAAGAAAACCTTGACGCATCCACCATTATCATCATTAATCAAACATTTATATGCATCGATGTGGTAAATGAGCCACTTTAGGAGCTCAATGCAAGGAAACACCCGAGTTCGGCTTTCCACCATGTGTAGATAATCCATACGGATGTTTGGGAGGACATCATCATCTAGCTTCCTTGTATTAGGATCGTTGTTCAGGGTATGCTCGAGGGGTTCTTCTTTCTTGATTTTCTTAAACAATTCTTCCCAGCGAGGGAATGTTGTTTTGGCTCCAATGTTTGCCTCTATGTCTTTGAAGGCCAGGGGTTGGATGAAGGCCTTCTTGGTATTTGTCTTAATGACAGGCACCAGTTTGGGGGAAAATTCTAATTGTCTTGCAATTGCTGGGGAGGAGCCCTCTCCTACTTCCAGTTCTTGCGGATTTGGCGCTCTTGGGGATTTCTTGGTGGAGGGTTTCTTCAGAGGCATTGTTCCTGCAATTAAAACAACCTTTAAACATGTGTACATAGCAACGTTGGGTTGAGAACATAAAAAGGAAGAGTAAAAAACCACAAGTGGATACATACCTATAATTCTTGCTAAGCTAGTTGTCTAATATTCACTGAACTTTGGACGACTTCTCCGGATTGTTATCCCTACTCCTCTGTTTGTTATGAAATCTTTGTCGTGCAGAATAGGATCATACACAATGACTTCAAAAGAATATAACTAGAGAGACTATATCCGTCGTATCAACCAGTTAATATGAGTAATAAATGCAATTCAAAAATAAACTATCGTCGGTTCTCTAAAATTAAATTATAACTGGTTGACGACGGAGGTGCGGAGGCAGATGCATTGTATTGGCAAGCTTCAAATGGTTTCTTTTGATTCGTGCATGGATTAGAAACTAATGCGCAATCCGCAATTTTACTACCACTTTAAATGGATCTTACCTAACGAATCTGAGGGTTAAAATGTCTCATCACGTCGTGTCTTTTCGGCGTGGAGATCAGGGATCGGTGATCGGGGAAAGGTTTAGGTGCGTAGCTCCTTGGTGGGTTATCATATTCGTTACCTCTCGTCGCTAAAAACATTTCGGGAGTCAGTGGTTGGTGATACCACTCCTCCTTTGCATGATGCTTACTTTTTTGTTTTCTTGTCAAATCTGAACGGATCGGTCTTTGACGATACCCCTACCAAAGTTCATTCGCAAAAAATAAAGACTTTCGTCTACCAACGCTGATGAAGATTGGTGATAGGATACTTTAAACTTCTCAAATGATCTTCATCACCTTTAATCTTTACCGATGTCGAACTCCCTAAGAATGTTGGGGGAGGCTTTAGTTTGTCGATTCCTCAAGTGGTTGTTAAGTACCTTTTAATGGTTAAGATGATTCTTTGTTGTATGTTCAAGAAAAATTTAGAAAAAACAAACATGAAATATGAAAAATATGCACAGGTATTAGTTTCATACTGAAGTCAAAACATACAGTGCAGAGGATCAAGTGGTACCCAAAAAGTAAAAAATGGACATAGACTTTTAGGGTGTGTTGAGTGCTCAACACGTAGCAAACACATCGAGCTACACATGCACTTAATCAAAAATCTCATTCATGATCAAGTTATTGAAGTGATATTTTTCCCTACAAAAGATCAAGTTGCAGACATTTTCACAAAGTCTCTTACAGAAGTGAAGTTTTCCAAACTTCGATCTATGTTAGGAGTTCATGAAGTTGTCATTAAGGGGGGATAGGCTCTAATGCCTCCTTCCTTCTCCTATTGTGTCACTATTGTAAATCCGTCAATCCTATCCCAAGTTGTTCTTAAGGGGGGATGTTAGGATATTTAGACACTTAAGAGTTAGTTAAGATCTACTTCGTCTATTGTGTCATTAGGTAAAAGTGTGTTTTCTAGTGTGTTTCTTTAGTATGCATTAGTATGCATTTGTAGTTAGGAAATACGACGGTCATGATATGTTCCTGGCATAGAGTGATCTGACGGTTCATACTCTCCTCGATCTTAATGGCCATTGATACGTGGCTTAACACCCAATTGGTCCATGATCTCTATTTAAAGAGCATGGAGGGTCATTTTCAGATGATCGATTGTGAGAAACTCTCTTGTAAAATCTCTTTGTAATATTTTTCTTTGCATTAATAAACTGCTCCAAGTAGTTGTGTTGGCTAGGGATGTGGATGTTTCCCCGTATGGGTTTTACCATGTGAAAACATCCGTGTGTTGATCTTTAATCTGGTTATGTGAGTGGTTACTGAAGGTGTTCATCCTTTGTTGGAATACCTATGTTGTCGAACATGAAAGGTGTGGTTTCACAGGGAAATGTTAATGAAGTAATGTAATGGAGAACCAGGAGTAGCACTAAGTGATTCAATAAGGTTGTAGTAGAATTATGGAATGTTTTGAGATAAATCATTCCAGGGTGCTAGAATGTCTCATAAAGGTAAAGTTGGGCATGACTACCCAAAGGGGAGTTGTTGCAATTTGAGTACGCTGGTTGGATTGTAGAATGACCAAGTGGAATTTGGATGGAAAGTGTTCAAACTAGGGAACTATAATGCATATGAGAAGAATGGAAGCACATAAGGAATCAAAGATCTTAAGTAATTCAAGGACAACCAACTACAACATAAATAGATAAATAAATAAGTGATTTGAAACACAAATGCACTAGAATTCATGAGGCATACAATGAAGTTAAATTGCATATGCATTAGTAGGCATCCTGACAATAAATGCTTATGAACTTAGAATAGCCTATTATTATGAAATAATGATTGAGTATGACTAATGATGGATTACGTATTCAGGAAAAATGATATAGCAGGTTTAAAGATGTGGATGTTGTTTTTGCTTATGATTTCCATCTAGGTGAAGACCCATGCGGGTGGCAGGAATGGTGATCAAAATGATGAAGGGGGAAGTCTGTGAGGTTCTACAAATGTTAGTTGGTTAGATAGAAACAAGTAGGTTGATAACAACTAGGAAGGTATGCATTTAGTTTTTGTTGATGCATACATGTTGAAGGGGATTGAGGTAAGAATTCCCTCAATTAATTTTCAATATTTAAATTAACATGTAATAGCCAAAGTCCTAGAGAATGTAAATTTCATTGATGCTAGAATGCATTTAGATAAAATGTTGGTTGCATATTATGATATGATTGGTTATGGGATCATAACTAGTTTAATTCAAGAGACATGCTCCTTCTATAACAATGAATATCCATAGAGCTAGTCATGTGTGAAACCATAATATGGTTGGATATGGAAGGGATATAGCACTATGTTAGCTCTCAATGGTATCTACTGTATATCTAATGTTTGGACTACAACCTCATTTCCGACACTGAAGAACACTTAAGAATTACATTATTGGTGTTGTGTTGGGGTTAAAAAGGAAGGTATCCAAATAGTCAGGAAAGAAGTAGGAAGTGTGTGGATCATGTGTTGAGGCATTGGCCAGACCGTCCAACTCATCATGGTAGAATGCATGACATAGTCATGTGGCATTATAATGTAGCCAATGCATAAATGCATTGTGTAGATGTGGCCATCCATATTGTCACATTGATAGTTATTTTATTTAGTAATTAATTGTTGCATTATGAAAATCCCGTGGTGCTTAAAATACATAATGATGTATAGATGCATTATATTTAATATGAGTACTAGTTGAAGGTGATTGGATTTTTGTTTGTTACAATTCCAAGATCAGTTTTTGGAGTTATTAAAATTGTTACAAGTGATATTTCAGGTTGAATGCATTTGGGTGAATTCATGTATATAATATAGAAATGATTATAGCTGACATGATGTGATTATTGCTAACTCATGAAGTTGAAAAAACTTCAGGAACTGTTAGATATTACAACAAGAAAGTTGCATGTTAATGCTAAATTACATAGAAGCTCTGTTGGATAGAAGAAAGAAAGTAGTGGATGATAATACATGTGTATGTAATGATGATATGATTCCAATTGATAGTTGGATCGATGGAAGTAAATGAATTGTAGTAGCAAACAATTATGAGATCACTTGTTTCCATGAATATATATATATATATATATATATATATATATATATATATATATCTATTGTACTTGAGATATTGACAATTTGTTTGGTTGAGGAATGTTGAAATTGTAGGAAGAAAGGGTATTGAATATGGAAGCATTGCAAGTCCATAAATAAGACTAGTTCATATTGCTGCAAGAGACAAATTATTATGAGCAGAAGCTCATGTCTGCAAGTTTTGTTTTTCCTATATGAAACAGTTTTTGGAATTATAATTTAATAAATTACTGAAAAATTGTTTTGGCTGAAAGAAAATCAAGGAAAATTCATTTAGGATGGTCTTGAAAATGGTAGGAATGTAATCCCATAAGGAATACTGATATCTATAGTTGCAGAGCCAAACATTACGAGAAGAAATCTCATGCTTGGAAATTTTTGTTTTCCTATATAAAACATATTTGACATTTATGATTGAAATTATTATAACAATATATCATGATGACTATATTTTTATAATATGGATGAGATGTTGGCTATTGAAGTTGGAATCTCGCGAAAAAGAACACAAGAAGGAAATCAAGCTCAATGATGAAAGAATGGAATGAAGAAAGTCTAGTGGACTTGTTGCAGCTAGATTTCTTGAAGCTACAACTGTGAAACTTCCTGGTCGAGTGCACTGGAGCCCTTGAGGGAAGTGGAGTAGCTCGAGGGACTGCATGTCAGAGAAATGTGTTCATTTCTTTGGGTTTTGTAGGATTGAGAAGGGAAGGAGAGCTTGTTGGTTGGAACTGCTACCAAAAATACAAATTCTGAAGATCATTAAACATGTTTTGGGTCGCAATACATGTGTATACATTTTTAATTTTAGGCCAGAGTGCCTATGTATACAAGAGTTGGTTGGAATGTCTATGTGGATTAAGGCCAAAGAGCCTATATTTGTAATGTTAATAACATTGGAATAGTTTTTTTCATTGAGGACTGTGCCAAAATAATGGGAAGGGAATGTAACATCCTAGTTTTAGCCCTTATGAACTATAATGTATTATGTAATTGTGACTTAGGATAGTGAACCGATAAACTTGAAAAGGAGCCAGAGTGCCTAGTAAATGTAATATTGCATATACATTAATAAAATGCACCACTAGCTACAAGATGGACAAGGACAAAAGAGATAGGGGGCTATGATTCCACGAGAGAGGGTGCTTGGGGGGCTAAGTCTTTTTATTATTATTTTATTCACCCATAATTGATTTTATAGAGAAAAGTGGTTACATGGGATTCTTGGGGGAGGCCATGTGGTTCTTGGCTCTTGTGATTATATAAACATTCCTTAGGGGCTTATTTGGTTCACTTCTTTTCCCTGGTGTGTTTTGTATCACCGTGTTCTTCTTCCTCTTCCTCTTCCTTCACTCGAACGAAATTCGTGTGCTCTTGTTATGAGCATGGAAATGAATGGTAGGAAGAGGAGAGCCATTGATGAATGGATGTAATAATTATTGATCATTCCAGGATGGAATGGATTCCTGTGTGCATGAGCTTGATGGCAATTCAGATAGAACTATCCACAACTGTGAGTCCTAAGAGTCCCAGCAGAGAGATTCTTAACCAGAAGCACTAGAGACTTGGAAGGAGATGGAAAACCTTAGGGACTGCGTGGCAGAGAAGGGGGCCCATTCTCTTGAGGTTGTGCAGGATAGGTATAAGAGAGTTGTTGTACTTTGGATTGTTGTGAGTGATGAAAGGCATGTGATAGATTGGGTGATGAGAGGTATGTTAGTTATGAGACTGATGGCAGTTCAAATAGAATTGTCCACAACTGAGAATCCTTGGAGTTCCAGTAGGGAGATTTCCTGACCAGTAGCACTAGAGACCTATAGAGAAATGGGACAACCTGAGGGATTTCATTGTAGAGAAGGGTGTTTGTTTCTTTGGGTGGTGTAGGCTAAGGGGGAAAGAGAGCCGGAAATCTGAGTTTTGCTATGAGGTTGGGAAACCTGAGAGCTAGTTATCCAACTGTTGTGTGTCTAGACTTGGCCTAGGACCTGTACTTATGGATTCATATCCCTGTCTTGGGGGTGACCTACTGTTGAGAGTAAAATAATAATAGTTTATATGCTTGGGAGGAACGTTTTTGGTCTGTGACCAGTTGGTGAATGTTACTTGAAATATAAGTGCTCTTTGTGTTTTCTATCTAATGTTATTCCTTCATGTATTTAATTATCTCTGAGATATGTATTTTAGTGTGCATGTCTGTTGGTTATTTGTTGTGTGTGGCACGTTATTTATCCCTTTTATGATGTAGCATGGATCTTGATTATGCATGTGATTTTCATGCATCTAACATTGTTGAACAGTCCTTTGATTTCGAGATAAGATTGGAGAACTGAGTCTTCGGACTACAACATGCCTTACCTGCTGGTGGCTGGGTGTTTTGAAGCATGTTTAAGTGGTGTAACCTAGCCTTTGGGTGGTAGGGTATGCTACACCATACGAAGGCATACCGTACCATACCATACCATGTCAAGACAAGCCAAGGAAAGGCATACCATACCATACCATACCATACCATGCAAGGCCATGGCAAGGCAAGACATACCATACCATACCATATAATACCATATCATACCATACCATACCATACCATGCAAGGAAAGGCAATACATGGTAAGGCAAGGCCATGCAAGGAAAGGAAAGATGCAAGGCAAGTCAAGGTATGCCTTCACTTTCCTTTCATTCACTTCCATACCATACCATACCATACCATGCCAAGGATACCAAAAATCATACCATACCATTACACCTTTTATTGCATGTTTGTCATAATTTCCATCCCTTTAGATCTTTATGTCTAGAATATTGTAAGGTTGTCATGTGCCATCTTGTATTTCAGCATACCATGGAAAGCTAAGGAAAGGAAAGGAAATGAATACCATACCATACCATATCATACCATGGCAAGGTAAGACATATCATACCATACTATGCAAAGAATACCATACCATACCATATGATACCATACCATGGCAAGGAAAGGCAAGGCAAGGTGTACCATACCATACCATACCATACCATATCATACCATGTAAGGAAAGGCAAGGAAAAGAAAGGAATGACATGGCATGGAAAGGAAAGGTGTGCCTTCACTTTCCTTGCCTTCACTTGCATACCATACCATACCATGCCAAGGATACCATAACATACCATACCATACATTCCACCTTTAATTACATTTTTGTCACAATTTTCACCCCTTTAGGGATTGATGTCTAGAATATTGTAGGGTTGTCATGTTCCATATTGCATTTTAGTATACCATGGAAATCCAAATAAAGTCAATACATACCATACCATACCATACCATGGCAAGGCAAGGCATAGCATACCATACCATGCCAAGGATACCATACCATACCTACCAATGCATACCATACCATACCTACCAAGGCATACCATACCATACCATACCATACCTACCAAGGAATACCATACCATACCATACCATGACAAGGAAAGGCATACAATGGAAAGGTAGGGAAAGAGAGACCATGGCAAGGCAAGGTATACCATACCATGCATGGCTTGGCAAGGCATGGAAATGGAATGGCATGGAAAGGCATGGAAATGGCATGGCATGGTAAGGCATGGAAATGGCATGGAAATGGAAAAGCATGGTGATGGCATGGAATGGCATGGCCCGACAAGGCATGACAATGGCATTGCATGGCAAGGCATGGCATGGAAAGGCACGATAACGACATGAAAAGGCATGAAAATGGAATGACAAGGAAAGGAAAGGGAAGGAAATGAAATTCATGACATGGTAGGACATGCAAAGGAAATGAATGAAATTGTTAGTACTTGATTTTTCAAATGACAGATAAGAAAACCTTTTCCGTGCCCTATCCTTTCCTAAATTTATTATATTCTCTTTTTCTTCTTCTATAGTTTTTGAAGTGCTCGTATTATCCCTTTTTGGGGGGTGTTTTTAACACGCATTTGTGTGATTAAGTATAGGATTAGACACTTTTAGATCTCTCCATCAAATAATAATTCATTTCCCACTTTTAAATTTGAATTTAAATTAAAAGGAAAAGGCGCTACAAGAATAGTGCTATTCTTGTAGCGCTAGGGTATTCATTATTCTGCATGCACCAACTTCATGAGAACAGGAAATATCATGCCTGAGATATTTTCCTAAGAATCCACCATCATTGATGATTAATATTAGGTCATGGATTCAGTTATGATACTCATTCGAAGAGAGTGGAAACCGAAAATTCAAATAAAGTTGGCCATGTAGCCAAGATCACCAAAGCACAGGAAAAAAAGAAAAAAACAGAGGTAGATTTGGATAGACATTTGATTTTTCCAAAATATGAGCCTAACGAAAATAAATGAATCCATCTCAGAGGTTCTAATAAGAATTAGCTCAGACCATCAAAACATAAACAAAAGGAAACAATTGTAGGTGATAAAGCTAAGCAAGTGAACAAAGCAAGAAAAGGTAAAACAATGGTAAATTGTCCTAGCAGGTCTAAGATTAGGGAAAAAAAATAAATTTAAACTAAATGAAAAAGATCTTTTCAATCCTTCTCTTAAGGAGGAAAATGTAATTGAGTAAAACACAACAGAAAGAAGAAAGAAAAAAATCAAATACAGGAAAGACTCGATTTTTCCTATTTTAGTCCTTATCTTCAAGAGCAGTTTCTAAAATGATGGAGATGAATTCTTTGAAACCAAAAGAGGGTTTTTTTGGGAATATGCCCCTTCAAAAAAAATTCTCTCAGTTTTTACACAACTATCATAGTTTAATAGGTTCAAATATATCTTTGAGGCCTATTTTTTCAAAGATTTCACAATAAATGATTTCCTGTTTTAGTGACCAATTTTTGGCGAGGTTTCAAAGCATATGGAGATTAATTTTTGGAAACCAAAAGAATATTTTGTTGGGAATGGGACCCCTTACAAAAACCTCTCTTTGTTTTTACACCACTATCACATTTTTGGAGATACAAAGATATTTTTGGACATTATTTTTCAGGAATTTACCAAATTTATTTTCCTAAAAAATCTCATGGACATCAGTTAATAAGCCACCTCATCCATTTGACTTGGAGATCAGATATGATCTCCTCCTTGATTATTTGAAAAAATACACTAAATATATATGAGGAGGTTTTTAGATCCATTTCTTTTGGATCTTGATGAATATGTATTCTTTCTATATAAACAGGGTAGAAGGAGAAGTTATAAAAGGGGGGATGGGTTGGGAACCATTAACTAGTTTTGAAGAACACTCTATTGTAAAGACAACCATATATTTAAATTGATACTAAATAATAAAGACAATTTGATGGTTAGATTTATAATTCTTAACTATTTTTCTATCTTTTTCCTACTTGAATGCATGTTAATGTTTTGCAATGCATATGGTGTATCTTGTTTATGAGTAAGCCAGTGAAAATTTTATTGATTGTTTGATCATAATCAGATTTTCTTTCAAGTATTTTTCTCTTGTGTCTTGAATGATATTTAGGATCAAGAGTTACATGTGTGAGTGGACAAATTGAAAGCTCACATATTTCCCCTTTCTTTATATTTCTCTTGCCATCTGATCCATTAGATTGACTACCATTTACTAATCCATTGAGATATGTTTTTTCTCTTGCATGTTTGAGACAGATATTTCACATTATCCTTAACCCAACCTCCAACCAGTTCAAAACCTAAATGCAAAATTTACCTATAAAACCATTGCAATAACTTGTTGATACCCTAGGTTTCCCTCTCATAGTCAAGTGAAACTCTAGGGACTAACAAGCATGACATGACACGGAAAGGCCAGCCAAGGAAAGGAAATACAAGGAAAAATATAACAACCCTTAAAACAAGTAATCATTATTTGAAAGGGGGCTGAAAATGAAAGCTTAAAATAGGGTTTATGTAACAAATGTTTTGTGAAATGAAAGTTCACAGATGACAACCATACAATATCCATGACATCAAGCCCTAGAGGGATGAAAATTATGACAAAAATGTGATAAAAGATGTCAAGGTGTATTCCAATGGTTTTATTGTGAAGCATGGCAATGGCACGACATGACAATGGAATGTCAATGTTTCTTTTTTTGTTATTCTTAATGTTTCTTTTTTTGTTATTCTTGTTTCATTGCAATCCACATTTTGATTTGATTTTTTCCTTGCTTTATTTTATGGAACGTTGTATTTATTGTTATATAGGCTATAATGAGAAACTACATGACAAGATAGGAGAAGCTACATGACAATGTCATAGAAATGGAAATGACATGCCATGCCATGGAAATGGCAATGACATGCCATGGCATGGCAATGGAAATGACATGCCATGGCATGGCTGGTTAAGGCATGGCAATGGAAAGGGATGGCAATGGCATGGAAAGGCATGGCAATGGCATGGCATGGCTAGGCAATGGAACGACAATGGCATTTCATGGAAAGGCATGTCAATGGAAATGCATGATAATGGAATGGCATGGCATGGCATGGCATGGCATGGCTTGGAAAGGCATGGCAATGGCATGGCATGGCAAAGTTGTGGAAATAAAAATGGCATGTCATGGAATTACTTGGCAAGGCATGACAATGGAATGGCAATCACATGGCATGGAAAGGTATGGCATGGAAATTGCATGGCATCAACATGTTTGTGGGATTGGGTTTGGGAGCATCCTTTGTCTCTTTGTGTGATCTAACCCAAAAATTGGGTATAAGTGTGAAATAAAATATCATAGATGGTGAAGGGAAAATAATAATGGTTTCAAGTCTCCCTGGAGGAATTTTGGTAATTTTGGTAGCATAGCATTACTTTCTATGGTGTGTCAAGAAATGTAACCTCAAAACCTTTATTTTTAGGCGGAAGATGATACTCATTCTAAGATCTAGTTTCCATATGAACTCTCTCATTCTATCGATCAAAATCAATAAGTATAGTGGACATCATGGAATATTGAATACATGTTATTAATAATTGATGCGTTTAACAAACTTTACATATACCCACTACACAAGCTAAACAAAGATGAGTGCATTAATGAGTCATTGAATAGTATTTTTGGCATTTATGAAGGGTTACACATAAATAAAATGATTTTATATATGTCATGAATAGAAAAAGAGGAATAATGGGTGTTCCCTAGAAATTGGTGAAATTATGGATTGAATCAACTAAGAAACTAATAGTTAGGCTTCTCAAAGGAATGTCAAGGGAAGACTAGGGTCAAGGTTTTTGTCCTAATGAGACTAGGAATACTAGGACTTATACCTACAAGAGGAAAGAAAGACTTGTATAATGTAGCTCTGGTAAGAAAAGAAGTTAGGGTTTTGTGGAATTTTAAATCCCTGGTGCTACCTAATGTGCTTGTTATTGAGAAGATAGAGGGAGTTGATCTTCTACAAGTGTGGGATACAAATGTATGTTCCAAAAATGACTTACCATTGTGTATGCTACATTGTTGATGATCTCTAATGGAGTGATATATTGGCTATTTTTATCTTATGGTTCCAATCGCTAAGGTTTGAAGAGCAAGACTTCTAACAACCCCCGATAAGATATTGATAGGTGCATGTACTTCATATTCTAAATATGTACAAAGTGTTTGGGGTGTCCAAATGTTGTGTACTTGCATAATTGAATTTTAGTTTATGTCATCTTCGTAATTGAGTAATTGTAGTATTAATTATGGAGGTTAATTTGACCTAACATTGAGGTGAGATTGTTAAGTGATTTCATATTATGTAGAAGATAAATGAGAAAATTTATTTCTGTAATAAATTATTGTAATATGCCATTTTTTATATTAAAATATTTTCAAGTTACCACTATTTGAGTGTGGATTTTCATTGGATTTAGATGGAGATAATTCAAGAGGTAGTCCATGCATTGTTGGTTGTGAGTTAGAATATGGATATCCACAACATTCAAGAAAATAATTCAAAAGGAATGATCTATCGATGATGTAGAGATACATGGTTGATTAGCAAGAAATGCTACTTGAGAAGCATTAATTGGTTATGGATTTAGCACTTAGAAGTATTTTCCACCATAAGATATTTGTTAATGCATAGTGTAAGTATTTGTAATCAAATTAGAAAAAATCAAGGGATTAATACACATGAAATTCAAACACTTTGAAATTCATACATTCATCAACATAAATTGCATAAACAATGAGATTCATAAAAAATGTGCCATGAAATGTGTGTGTGTGTGTGTGTGTGTGTATTCAACATCATTTAAATTGTTCATTTTTTACAAAATGGCAACTCGTGGCCAATATACAAAGAGACAACAAGTTCGGTAACATAAAAAACATCCATATTGTGGCCTAGATACAAAATGACAGTAGTTGGTCAATCATTGACCACTACCACCCTTGCCATCCTCAGGAGCATCCTGGAAATCTGTCTTTATTCTCTTGCTCGAGGAAGCACCTCGAGAGGTTCTAGGCCTGGGCATGCTTTGACACTTTGGAGACTATACAAAGAATACACATTGTTATAAGTTTTTTTCCTCAACAAGTTAATAAACATGCAAACTGATACTTTGTAATTTAACCTCAGACAACTCACCGCATATGATACTATTATTAGTGATGGTGTTACCCTCCTCCGTGACCCCAACCTCTTTGTGAGGCCACCCTGCATTAGTTATAAGGATCAAGTCAAGAAAATTAAACAAATATGCGTAAAATCAAATTCATGAAACATAAAAAATCATCATAAATGCATTATCTCACCGTGAATATCTCAGGTCTCGATGGAGATTCACTGGTAAATGGAGCACTAGGTTGTACAAACTGCTCTGAGACAACCTCTACTGTGGTAGTCTCGGTCAATGGGGCCAATGGAAATGCTAGGGGTGGGTTGCGATGGTCACCCATAGGTTGTACCGGTGATTGCAATTCCGTGTGCATGGAAAAAGGTAACCAAGAAGCAATGCCCAGGTGCCCAGGGATTGATAAAGTACTATGGCTAGTAAATATATCTTCATCCTACATACATATTAATAAAATTAAATTATTAGTACCAACTAGTAAAATTCAAAAACATAAACACAAACAATTTCAGAATTGACGACATTTAACTCTATACATGATACCTATGATGCAGGTGACTTGTCCATCCTAGATTGACATTCCTCGACATCGCCTACTCCCAAATCCTATAGAAACACAAGAACATTAAAAATTTGATTATGCCATAAAATAAAGAAATGACTAAGGTGAATTTATCATATGTGACACACGTGAGTGTGAGGTGCACCCAATGAACAAACAGTCTCTACTACTGCATTAGTGTTGGGGCTAAGAACATATGCATCCATCGGCATAGACGATGTACTACTAGGATGTAAAAATTGCAAAACAATATACAATGAAATATCGATATAAATACACATAATACAAAATAAATATATAACGATGAAGAATATAAAGAGGGTTACAATACTAACCTCCTCCATGAAGCTATGTTGTCCATTGGGCTCTATAGGCCCATAGTATGTCTTCCTGTAGCTCAATCATCTGTGAGATTCAGATGGAAAACTTTTATGTCTATGTTCTCTCTTCTCACTATAATATGTCATGCATGTTAAACCTCCAACCCCTCTATCAATGTCATTGGTAGGAACCTCCTTCCCAGATAGTGCAACACAACTACTATATTCCACTAGGCTAAGAGTCAATGATGAAATGGATATCTTTACTTGTTGCAAGCTCTCTGCAATAGGAGGATGTTGGGTTGGGTAGGGGGGTCATGCCTTCACCTAGGGATATGAGGACCTGACACAGGGTCACACCTAACATGCTCTTGTTCATGTGTAGTCCCTAGAACCACACCCTGGAATTATCCAATGTCAAAGTAGTTGACATGCTTACCCATAATAAACTCAACCCATAATTTTCTCATAAAATATAATGTCAAAGTATTTGACATGCTTTCTTTACAAGATTAGACATACTCTAGAAATCACAACTCCACTTGGGAGAATTTCATGAATTCTTCATATTAGGGTTGTTCTCCTTGTAATTTTACTAGCTTTGTAGCTTAGTTTAGTTTTTGTCTCTATCAGTTTGTAACTCTATTATAGTGGATAATGAAAACTTTATATTTATTTATTGTTCTTCTTGTTTATTCTCCTGCTATACAATCTTCCCACCGCTATTTTCGAGTGCACTAGCAAGGGGTCATGAGTTTCCTTCAATCAAACCGTGGGTGCTTTTTTGCGTCCTCAAGTTCCACTTCTACAACCCCTGAGCAACACACAAGTTGACTTAAAGCAACTGATAAACTCATTTAAATAACTTTTTGTGAAAGTGAAGCTTTGTTACAACTAAGCTTTATCCAAAAATTAGTGAAGCTTTGTTACAACTACGCTTTATCCAAAAATTAGTGAAGCTTTCTTACATGGGTGTGATGGGCGATGGTGAAGCTTTCTTACTATAGTAGACATACTTTGGCAAGAGATTCCATTGCCCATGGGCCACGCACACAGCCACACGTTTAAGTGGGTGTGATGGGCGACTGGTGATCATATGTCAAAAAGGTGATCGTGAACAACAATGGATGGATAATGGTGATGGACAAAACATTCAAAGCATTCATATTCAATGACGATGGAAAATTAGTGCGGAGTGTGAGATTACCAGGCCCTAAATAACATCAAGCTATCCTTAAAATAGGTTCATTTAATGTGTTTCCGTTCGAATCCAACAATATTTGGTGGCCTAAATAGGTCTCAGTTGTTGTGATTATTTTGAATTGTTTCTTTTTAATATTATTTTGGATTACTTATGGGTTATTTCAAGTGGTTTGGATTACTTATGGGTTATTTCAAGTGGTTAGGCTTAATGATGTAGTTAAAAGTAGGGCTCTTGATATTGTTTGAAGAGAGACCAAGTCAATTATATCAAATCATTGTTAATTTTTTTCTTAAGAAACATTAATATCTTTAATAAATGGACATGTGGAATCTTTATTATGTATGAATGAGATACCTTGTTTAGTTTAAATAGGTGTAAATACCTTCAAGTTTATTTCTTTTCTTTCTGTGTATTAAAACATATCACCTTTGAAAATGAAATATCAGATTTATTGTTTTTCTCTCTCCATAATAGATGATTGAGAATGTTTTATTCATTCATCACGTTAAGAAAACTTGTGTATGTTGGCTCTTTTGTAACAAGGTTGCATGGAAGCATATACCATTCGCTATGCAAGAACAACATGGTCATGCAAACATGATCAACGTCTCTGAGAATTTAGAGCAACTTGGTCATGCAAACACGATCAACGCTTCTCATCACAATCAAGATGCGCTCCACTTAGGAATCCTTCATCCTAAGTAAACATATGATCACATTTTCATAATGGAAAATATTACATTGTTATTTTTTTCTAAGCATTGGTCGCCCTCTAATATCCATGGTTCTATTATTGACCCACTCTAATTTCCCATCATTTCTTCTTTGTGGTTGCACTGATGTTTTCCGAACATCCATTTTTTGTAATGAAAATGATGTTGTTTTCACTACATACAACTCACAATGTGACCAACCTATAGATTAAGAACATATTTGGGAATAAATGATAGAAGCTTGGAATTTAAAGAAAACCATGGTTGGATAGCTCGAATGTGAGTTAGAAAAAAACGTAAGTTTTATATCTTTTTTTTCTATTTTTGGTATATTAACACATTAGTGTATAGCAATGACCTGCATTTTGTGTATGCTAGAACTTCATTTCTAATCTCTAAACACCGTGGATAGAGGTTTGAATATTTCTATAATATTTTTGTCTATTTCAATTGATTTGATTTGATTATCTTGTTTGTAGATTCTAGTGTTGCATGTAGCCACAAAGAGAGCATTATGTCCTGGAAACCTCTTTTTAAAAAAAAAAAATCAAAATGGTAAGGTACGTGTAAGTTGTTTCTGCACTATAAAATACCATCCTCCAAATTTAAAACATTTAGTTCCATCAATTTTTATGTGCCCAAATCAATGAATTACGAGTTGGGTGACATCATTCTTGTAGCCTTCTTTTTCTATAACAATCTACAATGTACTTGCAAAATTCAAACTTGACCTTTCCCTTGATTACTAGACTCAAATACCACTAGTCTACGGATTTGCAACCTATCTAAAAATATGTCATACATCCACTCTCAAAATCACAACCTATCTAAAAATATGTCATGCATCCACTCTCAAAATCGAATGAGCTTGGAGTTGAATTAGAAAATAACAAGTAGAACTGTAACTGTTAATTCTAAACAACATTGTAAATAAAATTGGAACTATTAATTTTGAATTCTAAACAACATTGCACTGCTCAATATGTGTAGTATGCAGTTTCCCCCAATTAAAAAAAAAAAAAGAGTTGGATAGATTAAATATCTCAGTTTCCCTATACTTGCATATCTCTCCAAATCAAATTTCCATTTATTATTACCTTTTATATCATTTTCAAAATCCATGCATGTCTTTCTTTATTAATATGCTCGCGGCCTTTGGAAGATCATATTGAGAGATTAGAAGTGCCAATCCTAAATTTCAACTAAGAAGCTCAATCCTGAGCTTTAGGTTGGTAACATCTTTGGTTTTTTTTTCTCCATGGACAGTTAAAGATACAGAATATATGCCACAAATTCAACTGCTCAGATTACATGGTTTACCAATTAGAAGTTGCAATCAATCTAGATTTTGAAAGAGAATAGATTTTATAGTTGCATTTAAAGGAAATTACAGGAGAAACAAATCTAAAAGAAGGAAATGTGTCACCGACCTCGGGAAACGTGACACCTACCTCGGGAAATGTGTCATGTATTTAGGTGGTTTTTTCGGCACATGGTTTTTGCCGATGGTTTTCTATTTCCAGTTAAGGAATTAGGGTTTTAGACTAATCCAAGTCATTGGGTTAGGGTTTTGGATGTCGCTAGCTCCTATATGTATATTGTATTGTAAACAATGTAACACAATGAATGAATATAATATATGCTGGTTTTCTCAGTTTGGATTTCTGGGGGAAAAATCTCTGTGTAATGTTTGTATTTGCCATTGTATCTTTTCTGTTCTTTTATGAATATATGTTTATAGTAGACATTGTACTAGGTTAGAATTTACATTTGGTATCATAGCTTTATTGGCTTCAGGGGGATGCCTTTGTGGTCAAGGGTTTGGCTCGGGACTGTGATAAGCCTTGTTACAGTCGGAGATCCGCGATATTGTTTTTTAGGTGAAAAGAAATGGCAAGCAATTCAAAGATGGAGATCGAGAAGTTTAATGGGAAAAGCTTTGAGTTGTGGAAGCTCAAGATGGAAGATATTTTGGTGGACAGAGATTAGTGGATCGCGGTAGATCTAGGTACTGCACCTACAGGAAATTATGCAGATGACTGGAAAAAGATGGATCGGAAGGCAAAGAGCACAATCTGACTGTGTCTCTCCGATTCAGTATTACTGAATGTGTCAGAGGAAGCTACAGCCAAGGATTTATGGGAAAAGTTGGGGAAGTTGTATCAGTCTAAGTCCTTGGTAAATAAATTATTCCTGAGAAAGAAGTTGTATAACTTGAGGATGAGAGATGGAGACTCGGTGGCAGAGCATTTGAACGCCTTCAATACTGTGGTAAGTCAGTTAGTATCTATTGAGATTAAAGTTTTAGATGAAGATAAATGTATCAGTTTGTTGTGTTCTTTACCAGACTCGTGGGATAGTCTAGTTGTGGCCATAGGTAGTAATACAAATTCTTTGAAGTTTGAAGAAGTGGTCTCATCCTTGTTGTCGGAGGAGATGAGATGAAAGAATATGGAAGGACATAGCACAAACGCATTATTTGCGAGAGGGCGTTCCCAGGAAATAAATAGATCTAATTTCTCAAGTGGGAGATCTAAGTCTAAGGGTAGATCTAAATATCCTGGAAAGTTTGTAAGGGTATGTTGGAGGTGTGGAAACGAAGGGAACTACAAGAAGCAGTGTAGATCCAAAGTTGAGAAAAAGAAGGGATCTAAAGAATCTTCTTCTACAGAAGAAAATACCTCCAAGGAAGAAGGAGGGGATGTGCACTTGGCCTCTTCAAGCACACATGCAAATCATGAGGCATGGTTGATTGACTATGGTGCATCCTTTCATATGACTCCCGACAGGGAGTGGTTTTGCGAATATGAAAAGTATGATTGAGGTAATGTTTTCTTAGGTAATGATTCGACAACCAGAATCATAGGAAGAGGAAGGGTCAAGTTGAGGCTCATAGATGGAAGGATTAGAACACTGCCTGGTGTTCTACACATCCTAGGTATGGCCAGAAATTTGATTTCTATAAGCAAAATGGAATACGCAGGGGTAAAAACAATTTTTGAAAAGGGAACTTGCAGGATGGTTTGAGGAGCAATGGTGTTGATGAAGGGAGTTCAGTTTGGAACTCTGTATAAGTTGCTAGGAATAACTATTAGTGATGGGTGTAATAGCTCCATTGTTCCTGATATTGGACTTGAAGAAGAAAGAACTCTTACAGTCTCTGGAGAAAAGGTTATGTTGTGGCATCAAAGACTGGGGCATATCAGAGAGAAGGGTCTTCGACTACTACATGGTAAAGGTATGGTTGAAGGTATGTCTAACTGCTCTCTAGATTTTGATTTCTATGAACATTGTTTATATGGGAAACATAATCGGGTAAGATTCCCCTATGGTGCAACGAGGGTAGAAGGAATTTTACAACTAGTTCATAGTGATGTTTTTGGACCTATGTCAGTCCTAGCATTGGGAAAATCTGTGTACTATGTCTCATTTATAGATGAATTCTCGAGGAAAACTTGGATATATTTCCTCAAGAAGAAATCTGAAGTCTTTGATAGGTTTAAAGAGTTTAAGGATCTTGTTGAGAATCAAACAGAGAAAAGAATTAAGGTGCTGAGAACAGATAATGGCGGAGAGTTATACGGGAATGAATTTGAAGAATTTTGTAAGAAGTGTGGTATAGCAAGGCAGAAGACTACTCCATATACACCTCGGCAGAATGGAGTTGCAGAAAGGACAAATAGGACGCTGATGGAAAAAGCAAGGTGCATGCTCAGTGGTGTTGGGTTAGGGCAAGAATTCTGGGCAGAGGCAGTGGGTACTGCATGTTATTTGATCAACAGATAACCCTTATCAACGTTGGGTGACAAGACTCCACAAGAGGTATGGACTAGTAAGGAACCTTCTCTCACACATCTTAAGGTATTTGGATGCGATGAATATGTTCATGTTCCAAAGGAAAACATGAGTAATATGGATAAGAAGGCTAAAAAATGTGTCTTTATTAGATATAAAGATGGTCTCAAAGGTTATAAGCTTTGGAACCCAGAAACTAAGAAGGTAGTGTATAGTCGAGATGTGGTTTTTAGAAAAATGAAGGATGTTGTTAAACAGGACGTCCTACCAAGTAAGGAAGAACCAGAAAAGATATAGTTTGATTTAAAGGATGATGAAGCAGACTCTATAGAAGAACATGAATCATAAGACAAAGATCCTCATACTCTAGTATTGAGGAGATCGGATCGAGAAATAAGGCTACCAGAAAGGTATAGCCCATCTGATTTTCCTTCAAATTTTTCTTTGTCTATTACTGATGATGATCCTAGAACTGTCAGGGAGGAAGTGGATTCAAAGGATGGAAATCTCTAGAAAAGGGCCATGGAAGAAGAAATGGCATCTTTGGATAAGAATAAGGCTTGGGATCTAGTGGAGTTGCCAACTGGAAGAAATCCCATTGGCAGCAAATGGGTATTTAAAAAGAAGCTGAATGCAGAAGGAAAAGTGGAGAAATACAAAGCTCGGTTAGTAGAAAAGGGTTATTCCCAGGTTGAGGGAATTGATTTTGGTGAGATTTTTTCTCCTGTTGCCAAGTTAACCTCTATAAGATTTATGTTATCTGTTGCTACTGCATTTGATTTTGAAGTAGAATAGATGGATGTGAAGACAACATTCCTGCATGGGGATCTGGAAGAAGAAATATTTATGAAGCAACTAGAAGGTTATGTTGTGAAAGGAAAGAAGGAGATTGTATGCAAGATGAAAAAGTCCCTGTATGGTTTAAAACAATCACCAAGGATGT
>ML782123.1:2242000-2271161 GCA_009831015.1 Picea engelmannii | reverse complement strand
TCAGTTGTCTTAGTAATTTCAATAGTTCTGAACAAACTTGAGGTAGTAACCTATCAAACCCAAAAATCCTCTAAGATTATTCAATGTTTTTGGAATCGGTCAGTCCATCATAAAATTAATATTGTTAGGGTCTACATTGACACCTTAATGAGATACAATATGACCCAAATACTCTATCTCCTTCACCCCAAAGAAACATTTGGATGGTTTGGAATATAGTTATCTAACAATTCATCTATGACAGGAATGGGAAACTTATCTTTAATAGTGATATTTTTTATCTCTCTATAATCCGGACACATATGCCACGAGCCCTCTTTCTTAAGTGCCATTACCACCAGTGTAGACTAAGAACTTTGGCTAGGTATAATAATTCCATCCTCTAACATTTCTTCAACCATACACTCAATTTCACTCTTCTAGGCATAAGGGTATTTGTAAGGCCTGATGTTAGGAGGAACACTCCCAGGAATTAGGTGAATAGCATGATCATGATTGCGAGTGGGTGGAAGAAATCTGGGAATATCTTCAAATAATTTGGAATGCTTATCAATGATTGTTTAGAGATCCAGGGGAATAAATGTCTTAGATGTTTTAACATCTAGTGAGAATAGTTGTACAATTACACCCTGATGCCCCTTTTTCAATAATGGTTTCATGCCATTAGATCTTATCACCTTATTGGGTTTCCCTATGATACCCCTTAACTCAATTCCCTTTCATTCTAATGAAAATTTCATGAAAAGTTTTTGAAAATTAAAATCCAATGTTCCCAATGATTGTAACCATTGGACTCCTAGTACGACATCAACACCACCCATCGGTATAGCAATCATTAGACTATTCATTACAGATTCCCCCATAGAAATATTTATATTATGGAATTTTCCTGAGCAATTAATAGTTCCTCCATTTGCAATCATTACTTGAAACTCTGGCACTGGATATATAAATCAATTGACAACCTTGAATAATTTATAATGAATGAAATTATGAGTACTACCAGAATCAATTAGGACTATTACCTTTTTCTTTTTGATATATCCTTTGATCTTGAGGGTTTTAGGAGTGTTAATTCCAGCCTATGCATTACATGATATGGTGGGAGTCAACTCTTCAGAAGAAATATCTTCTATGTTTTCATATTAAGATGGTTCTTGTTCTTGTTCTTGTTATTCTTCCTCCTCACAATCTATGTAGAATAATTTATTCTCACCACACTTATGTCCCTTACTATACTTGATGTCACAATTAAGGAATAAACCTTTTTCTTTTCTTTCCTCCAATTTTTGAGGTGTCAACCTTATAGGTTGAGGTGTTTTATAAGAAGGAACATTATTCTCTTGATAGATGTTAGGAGTGGTCCTTATAGTAGCCATAGCCATATTTTTACTTTCAACATTTCTCACCACCCTGAACACATTCTCTAATAATTTGGGTTCCCAAAGACAAACCTCATGTTGAATGATATCCTTTAAAGTTCTTGTGAATACATCAATTAGGTGCTCATATGGAATATTTGTTACCTTTATATTGTTGATCATCCTTGAATTACTCTAGCTGGTTGATGATCCCTGTCTCACAACACAACTTAGTACTCGGGGGTTTTTACAACACCCCAAACATGATTTATCATAAAAGATTTGAATCTTAAAACTAAGAAATTAAAACTATTTGCAATAAAACACACCAAACTTGAACTCCTTGCATTACTGGGATACTGCTGTCACCAGGTTATCTGTTCGCACAAGTTAGCCCATCATGAAAACACAATTTTACATAAAGGAAGGAAAAAACACACTTGCATTAAAAGAAGAGAGGACAACCTAACTTTGAAGCAACCCCACCAAAGTGGATGTGTGGGCTCTTCCTGCATGTATTACCATCTTCTCTCTGCCCTTAGGTCATCCATAAAACCAATCCAAAACCATTAAATCAATCTAATCCAAATACTACCTATTACCATTTACAACTCCCTGGCAACGAGACCAAAATGTTGGTGCAATTATTTGCATAATATATTACCAAATATAAAGTATCAACCGGGATTCATAATCAATAGAGTTGATGCACTATATGTGCCGATAACAGATAGGTTCTTATGTCTGATG
Source organism: Picea engelmannii (assembly GCA_009831015.1). Taxonomy (NCBI): domain Eukaryota; kingdom Viridiplantae; phylum Streptophyta; class Pinopsida; order Pinales; family Pinaceae; genus Picea; species Picea engelmannii. Next base: position 2,269,050 of record ML782123.1, on the reverse strand, counting down.
AGTATACCTTAATCAAGAAACTATTAATAACATAACACTCTGTTTTAGAATATCCAAATGCTTCACACAACTTCAAACCTAGAAGAGAAAACTGATAACAAAACTTCTCAAGAAAACAATGAATCAAAATGTTCTTTCTTAGGTGACAATTCTATTCATTAGGGGCTCATGAAATGAAGAGATGAACTCAGATATTGTTCCCTGTAGCAACTGTAAATAGTAATCAACAATTCACTCTTAGACAAAAAGAAATCATAACTCTATTCACTCCAATCAAACCTGTGTAGTACATAAAATAGTCAATATAATTGAGAGGCTTCATTAAATGGTGCATGAAGGTGAGAGATGAAGTCTGATCTCATTTCTTGTGACCACTCACTTCAAACTTGCAAGAAATTCTTATCCAATTCTGCACACTCTTTAAAATTGATGCATCACAAATAGAAATTTAATACAAACTTACAATCTTGCAATTCTAGAAAATTACTTCATTTCTACACAAGAAACATAAGTCTTAATGAGATGTTCCATTTGATGGCTTATGTAATGCGAATGATGGAATCCCAACTGTTCCTGTGCTACCACACTTTGCAATCAATTCTAATAGTGAAATTAGAAATGAAATCAAAACAAGTACAAAAAAATAGAAATCTATGCTAATAATTTACAATGAGCTTACCAAGCTAGATCAGTGGGCCCTTGCCAATGCCAACATGGAAGATTTTAGATCAGCATATGCTAAATGCTAATAGACACACAAGATCCTTGAATTTAAACTTCCATTGATCTTCAACAAATGAATTTACAAAAGGAGTTGGTTCAGAAATTCAATTTCTAGCATACTAATTTCTCTCCCTTTGGCTTAGAGCCATCACTCAATTTATATGATTTTTACATTACAAATTTGGATCTAGACAATCCATACAAATCAAAAACATTTTCCATCAATGGAGGTCGAGTACAACCACTTATCTAATCAAGGAAATGTATTTCCCACGAATCTGGGCATGATCCTGGAATTTTTGGAAAATTGGTAATAATTTAGGACGAATCGTTCCCCCTGAGCTAGAGGTCCATACATGTGAGATATTAAGATTCTAGATCACACTTCTAAATAAAAACACCGCGCCAGAAAAAACCCATGTCCCCAAATTTTGATATTCATCGTCATATGCCCAAAAATCCAGGAGAAAATCTAGTACCAGAATGTTGGTACCGAAATCCTGTAGGTAGTTGTTTAGTACCGGAATACACATAGTCACACTGGTACTGGAATAGCATAGGTTGGTACCAGAATAGCACAGGGAAGTACCAAATCAATGTTATGTAGTTTTGTTGGTACCATATCAATGCTTCTTAAGATCAAATTATTAGGATCATGCAAAATCAACTATTTTAATCGAATTAACTCAAGAAAATCAAACAAAACATGCCTTAACCATAAGTTACCTCTCTATGCACATGGACAAGGTCATTAAGTGTATCTATGGAGGTAACGATCAAGTTTATACTCATAACATAGGTAAAATAGGCTCATATAGGGGGTAATAGCAGGTACTAGAAGTGTCAAAATGGAGACTCAACACACTACAAGAGTCATTGTCCTGAGCTAAAGAAAGGGAAGGAGAAACACGAAGCATTAGTTGCCAAAGAAAAGGAACCTACAAAGAAGACTAAGAAGGGTGAAAGAGACTTCTTCTTCTGAAGGTAACAATACTCTTCTTATTTCTTGTACATATATTGTTTGCATAGTCTCTTTACATATCTTGTATATCTATCTCTTAGAAGACAATATGTTCTAAGAAGAACTATACTTATGAAAGAACAACAAGATATACAAGTCAGATAATACACATGAAAGGATGAAATACATCAAACAAATCATGTGAAAGCTATTACAAGATAAGACGAAATCAGAATCAATCATGAAGAGACTTAGAAGAAGTAAAGACAGAAAGAAGCCAACAATCAAGAGAAAATTGGAGAAATACTTATGATGCTTTACAGAAGAATAATAAGATGGAAGCATGGACTCTGTTAGACAGAGGGAGCTGATTATATATTGTAGAAGACAATAAGGATGATAACGGAAGAGTGGAATCTGTTAGAAAAAAGGAGCCGATTATATGCACTTATACATGAAGCAAGGATTAGGAGGGAGCTAATCTTATGATCCATTGAAGATGATGAAATATATATCCATGGTAGTAGCCATGAAAGACAATACGTGTCCAGTTCAACCTCAGAAGAAGTCTTCTTCGAAGAGAAGCCTTAAAGCATCCTTGGTTGTCCATCCAACTTCGAAAGGAAGAAATGGAATCTTTAGGGCATGGAATCTATAAGAAACTCCATGGACCCAAGAGATAAAGAGAAACATGAAGAAGAACATGAAGATTCCAAGAAAGAAAGAAAATCCAAAACAACCAATCATTAAGAATCACAAGATTACCAGCCTGATATGAACTCACTAAAAGAAATCAAGCAGAGGAGCTAAAATTTGTGATGAAGAACAATGTACATATGCAAGCATTGAAAGATCCATAACTAGAGGTTTTCCCAGAATGAGGGAGAAGACTATGACAATTACTTGTTCTAGTAAACGAGACATACCTCTACATGAGTCTTTATATCATCCACAATATCCATGGGTTAGAGTTCTACATTAGATGAATGCAAAGAATGTTCTCTAGAGCAATTGAACAAAGAGCATATGAAGAACAACCTCAAGGATTTGTGGTATACCAGAAAGAGACCCTTGTATGCAGATGGAAGAAGAAAACTTGGTGGAGAACCTCCAATGCACAACAGAAGTGTGGTGAAGATTCTCTAATAGAGATATCGTATCAAGATGATTACTCACAAGATTAGATCTCATGATGACAGAAGAAGTGCCACATGGATATGTTCCAGTTTTCCAACAATGATATACTTTATTGATTAGAGCTACATGAAGCCTTCAGAGAAGACCAATGTTCCAGTCCAAAGTACATTTGAAATCAAGCATTACATTATCAGTGATGAAGTCCATAAAGGAGAAAGTGGTTCTCCAATACATATCTCCACAGATGAGCACATAAGTGGACATTTCGATAAAGCTTCTATTCAAGATGAAAGAGTTTGCGTAATCAAGATGAAGCTCGTGGAGACGAATTCCTTATTGAAAAAGGAAGAGATGACTCCCAAGTTGGGAGGGAGCACTGATGTATTATTGATTGATGGATATGATGAGCAGATTCTTTCCAGTTTGGAAAGAGGATTGAGATTTCTAATGGACAGACATTTTCCAGTTCGAAAAATGGTCCATATTGCTGATGTACCATAGAATATGACTTCCCATTGTGGTTAACATGGGGAGTGGTCTAGGTCAGTCTCTCTTCTTGAGTGTTACTCAATAAGAGTGGCCTGCCTCTCTGGACAATGACTTCCCATTATGGTTAACATGGGGAGTGGTCCATTTTGGAGGTTGCTGGAGGAAAAAAATTTCCTCTTGTGGTTAACATGGGAAATGGTTTGGACAATCATTGCTTAGGGAAGATTCATTCTCTCCAAGTTGCACTTTGTTTAGTGGCGGAGGAATGGCCTGGGGTGGGGAATGGTCTAGGTTCAGAAATCAGGTACAAACATTCCTTAGGGAAGAACCATTCTCTCCGGGTTACACTTTGTTTAATGTTGGAGGAATGGCCCAAGGTGGGGAATGGTCCAGGCTCATAAATCATGATAGTTATTCTTCCTTGCTTGAGAAGAATAGTCCAGATAGCTCATCATTGATGTTTTACCTTCTGAGGGAAGATGCTCTTCCAGGATCTCACAAATGTGAGTGGAATAATGGCCCATATGATTCATTTTATATCATAACATTGTTTCTGTGCAGGATGATATCAGATGATTGTTATGAAGACTGTATGTTTCTAGACAGTAGATGTATACTACTGTGGTGGATGTGTTCCACTGTTTGATCAAGTATCTATGTGGTACTTGGTATGGTAGTATACTACTAGATTTTAGTTGTGTAATACTATGGATAGACACAGTTGTGTTATATAGAATGATATTGTTCCAATTTACTTCAAGACTATCAACAATGTTGAAAATGATTATCATCTATATGGATGATCAATGAATAAATATTTCCCAGACAGGAAATGGTTCATAACATCTATTATTCTAGATTAGAAGAATGGTTCTTATGTCACTCTGTGGAGTGAGCATCATGTCTGATTACTCAGATAGAGTATGGTTCCGAGAGATGATGCAGTTGATGACACTAATGGTGATGATGGTGCTCATGATCTAGTCATGAGATAGTCTATACAACTATGTTGATGCTACCAGGTGAATGGTATGTTTTGTGCTCAATACCATCACCTGTAATACCTCCCTAGATAAGAGGGAGTGTTGATATTATGGTAGTTGCGAGAGATATTTACCTCCATGTGTAAACCTGATGACAATAGAATACTCCGGGAAGCAAGAAGAAACCCTAATGAGTTGGCTAATAACCCTAGAAGACATGTCGGCTCAAGAAGATAACTTGTATTAGGTTATTAGCCTCCAAGAGAAGAAGTCGGCCAAAATAAATAATATATACTGAACAGACAAATAAACATAATGATAAGTCGGCCCAGGTAGTTAGCCAGAATTATTATAAATACAGGAGGCCAGTCTTCATTCTGGCAAGTAGTCTCAGAATTGTAGAGCAACACTTGTGTGCACTGCAATACTTAGTTTTGTGCACAGGTTTGGAGGAGATATGCCATTGCAACTACTTCAGCTAGAAGATCATGTTTGTATTGGACTATCTCTTGGTTAGGGTTTGGAATATCTGATCATCTCTTGTTGGTGTTCTATCCTTGGGAAAATGTGCGCTACCCTTTGTTTGGCTATCTAGACTAGGGTTTGCTTCTGGAGTGATTCTCTTTCAAGGTTAAGGTGCTCGGAGGGTGGCTTCGGCCTATGGTTGGGTGATAATATCGATATTTTCAATGGTAAAATGAGTACATACATTATATTATAACAGGTTATGGGTCCACACCTCCTTAATTTAGTCTAACCGTTGGAAGGAAACATAGCCATAAGGATATTAATCTCATTGAAGAACTGCCGCTAGGGTTTCTTAAGGATATTAAGCTCATTGAAGAACCATAGCATTACCGCTAGGGTTACTGGTAGGTGTAGTTGTAGAAATCCTAACACTCTCATTGAGGCACCTTAAGGGAAGGGATTGACCTAATTTTCAGATAGATCAGTGTGTCTTAGCCTAGCGCATCTCCTAGTACTCTCAACAAGCTAAGACATCAAGTTTGAGTTTTTGGTCAGATCTAGGGTTGACCAAGTCAAAGAAGCCATGACTTACTCTATGAAGTCAGAAAACAAGTTAGATGGAGCTTCTAACTTCAGAGCATGGAAGACAAGGATTGACCTCATCCTTGCCAAGAATAAAGTGTTGGATATCGTGAAAGGAAAGATCATGAAATCAGAGCTTGAAGAAGGAAAAGAGAAAGAACCACAAAACGTTGCAGTTATGGAGAAGTTCAAAGATGATGACATCAATTCTATGAGTATCATAGTGGAATCTATAAAATACCACTTGATACCCTACATATCCCATCTTGACTCATCGAAGAAGATGTACAATGCCCTAACAAACCTCTTCTCAGTTAGAAACATTGGACAAATAATGAGTCTGAAGAATGAGCTCCGTGACATGCAGATGAATGATGATGACAACATAACATCATACTTTGTGAGAATGTCTCATTTAAGATATCAACCTCAATCTATTGAAGAAATCATTTCAAAGAAGGAATTGGTAAACATAGTACTCAATGGTCTTCCCAAGACGTGAGATGCATTTTCCACAAGCATGAACACAAGGAAGGAATATCCTACATTTGAAGAAATTTGGACTTGTTGTGCTCAAGAAGAATCCAGGATAAGTGCAAAAGAGAAACCCCAAAAGAAGTATGATGATCAAGTCGTCACAACAAGATTGAAGAATTTCAAGAACAAAAGGAAGTTTGGTTCAAAGAGGAAGACAAATCAAGAGAAAGATATTTCAGAAATATAATTCTTCAACTGTCGAAAGTATGCTCACTACAAGTGTCATTGTCCTGAGCTAAAGAAAAGGAAGGCGAAACATGAAGCATCAGTTGCCGAAGAAAAGGAACCTACAAAGAAGACTAAGCAGGATGAAAGAGACTTCTTCTTCTGAAGGTAACAATACTCTTCTTATGTCTTGTACATATCTTGTTTGCATAGTCTCTGTACATATCTTATATATCTATCTCTTAGAAGATAATATGTTCCAAGAAGAACTATACTTATGGAAGAACAACAAGATATGCAAGTCAGATAATACACATGAAAGGATGAAACACATCAAAACAATCATGTGAAATATATTACAAGATAAGACGAAGTCAAAATCAATCATGAAGAGACTTAGAAGAAGCAAAGACAGAAAGAAGTCAGCAATCAAGAGAAAATTGGAGAAAGACTTATGGTGTTTTACAGGAGAACAATAAGATGGAAGCATGGACTCTGATAGACAGAGGGAGATGATTATATATTACAAATGACAATAAGGATGCAAACAAAAGCTTTGACTCTATTAGACAGAAGGAGCTGATTATATGTAGTTATAAATGAAGCAAGGATTAGGAGGGAGCTAATCCTATGATCCATTGAAGATGATGAAATATATATCCATGGTAGCAGCTATGAAAGACAGTATGTGTCTAGTTCAACCTCAGAAGAAGTCTTCTTTGAAGAGAAGCCTTAAATCATCCCTGGTTGTCCATCCACATTCGAAAGGAAGAAATGGAATATTTAGGGCATGGAATCTATAAGAAACTCCATGGATCCAGGAGCTAAAGAGAAACATGATGATTCCAAGAAAGAAAGAAAATCCAGAACAACCAGTCATTAAGAATCACAAGATTACCAGCCTGATATGAAATCACTAAAAGAAATCAAGCAGAGTGATGAAGAATAGTGTACATATGCAATCCTTGCAAGATCCATAACTAGAGGTTTTCCCATAATGAGGGAGAAGACTATGATAATTACTTGTTCCAGTAAACCAGACATACCTCTAGATGAGTCTTTATATCATCCACAATATCCATGGGTTAGATTTCTACATCAGATGAATGCAAAGAATGTTCTCTAGAGCAATTGAACAAAGAGCATATGAAGATCAACCTCAAGGATTTGAGGTATACTAGAAAGAGACCCTTGTATGAAGATGGAAGAAGAAAACTTGGGGGAGAACCTCCAATGCACAACAAAAGCGTAGTGAAGATTCTATAACAGAGATATTGTATCAAGATGATTACTCACAAGATTAGATCTCATAATGATAGAAGAAGTGCCACATGGATGTGTTCCAGTTTTCCAACAATGATATACTTTATTGATCAGAGCTACATAAATCCTTCAGAGAAGACCAATGTTCTAGACCGAAGTACATTTTAAATCAAGCATTACATTATCCATGATGAAGTCCAGAAAGGATAAAGTGGTTCTCCAATACATATCTCCACAGATGAGCAGATACATTTTGATAAAGCTTATGTTCAAGATGAAAGAGTTTGTGTACTCAAGCTAGAGCTCGTGGAGACGACTTCCTTATTGAAAAAGGAAGAGATGAATCCCAAGTTGGGAGGGAGCACTGATGTATTATTCATTGATGGATATGATGAGAAGATTATTTCCAGTTCGGAAATAGGATTGAGATTTCTAATGGACAGACATTTTCCAGTTCGGAAAATGGTCCAGATTGATGATGTACCATAGACAACGAATTCCCATTGTGGTTAGCATGGGGAGTGGTCTAGGGAAGTCTCTCTTCTTGAGGGTTACTCAATAAAATTGGCCTGCCTCTCTGGACAACGACTTCCCATTGTGGTTAACATGGGGAGTGGTCCATTTTGGAGTTTGGTGGAGGAAAAACATTTCCTCTTGTGGTTAACATGGGAAATGGTCCAGACAATCATTCCTAAGGGTAGATTCATTCTCTCCAGGTTGCACTTTGTTTAGTGTCGGAGGAATGGCCCAAGGTGGGGAATGGTCCAAGTTCAGCAATCAAGGACAAACATTCCTTAGGGAAGACTCATTCTCTCTAGGTTACACTTTGTTTAGTGTCGAAGGAATGGCCCAAGGTGGGGAATGGTCTAGGCTCAGAAATCAGGATAGTTATTCTTCCTTGCTTGAGAAGAATAGTCCAGATAGCTCATCATTGATGTTTTACCTTATGAGGGAAGTTGCTCTTCCAAGATCTCACAAATGTGAGTGGAATAATGGCCCAGATGATTCATTTTATATCATAACATTTTTTCTATGCAGGTTGATATCAGATGATTGTTATGAAGACCGTATATTTCTAGACAATAGATGTATACTACTATGGTGGATGTGTTCCACTGTTTGATCAAGTATCTATGTGGTACTTGGTGTGGTAGTATATTATTGGATTGTAGTTGTGTACTACTATGGATAGAAATAGTTGTGCTATATTGAATGATATTGTTCCAATTGACTTGAAGACTATCAATAGTGTTGAAAATGATGATCAATGAATAGAGATTTCCCAGATAGAAAATGGTTTAGAACATCTATTCTTCTTGATTAGAAGAATGGTTCTTGTGTCACTCTATGGAGTGAGCATCATGTCGGATTACTCAAATAGAGTATGGTTCCAAGAGATGATGCAATTGATGACACTGATGGTGATGATGGTGCTCATGATCTAGTCATGAGATAGTCTATACAACTATGTTGATGCTACCAGGTGAATGGTATGTTTTGTGCTCAAGACCATTACCTGTAATACCTCCCTAGCTAAGAGGGAGTGTTGATATTATGGTAGCTGCAGGAGGTATTTACCTCCATGTGTAAACTTGACGACAATAGAATACTCCAGGAAGCAAGAAGAAACCCTAATGAGTTGGCTAATAACCCTAGAAGACATGTCGGCTCAAGAAGATAACTTGTATTAGGTTATTAGCCTCCAAGAGAAGAAGTCAACTAGAAGAAATAATATATACTGAACAGACAAATAAGCAGAATGAGAAGTCGGCCTAGGCAGTTAGCCAGAATTACTGTAAATACAAGAGGGCAGTCTTCATTTTGGTAGGCAGTCTCAGAATTGCAGAGAAGCACTTGTGTGCACTGCAGTGCCCAGTTTTTTGAATAGGCTTGGAGGAGATCTAGCATTGCAACTGTTGTAGCTAGCAGATCACGTTTGGCTTGGACTATCTCTTTGTTAGGGTTTGGACTATCTGATCAGCTCTTGTTGGTGCGCTATCCTTGGAGAAAGGTGCGCTACCCTTTTTTTGGTTATCTAGCCTAGGGTTTTCTTCCAGAGTGATTCTCTGTCAAGGTTAAGGTGCTTAGAGGGTGGATTTGGCCTATGGTTGGGTGACAATAGCGATATTGTCAATGGTAAAACGAGCACATCCATTATATTCTAACAATTGCAACAACCAAATTTTCTATTCTAGTACTTCGCCTGATCCGGTACCAACTCTATGTTGATCTGGTATCAACTTTCCACCTATTCTGGTACCACCATTGTGTTGATTCCATACCCATATCTGTTACTGTGCTAGTCCGGTACCAACATCCTACTAGATTCTGGTACCAGATTTGCACCTCGATTTTCATGCAGATAAAGATGAATCTCAAAATTATGTGATATGGGTTTTGTCCAATGAGTCGTTTACATGCAGACATGTGTGGTATAATTCACCCATATTACATGTGTGGACCTCCCACTCATGGGGAACGATTCAGCCAAAAATCATCAAATATTTCTAAACTTCTATATTTCACCTTTATTTTTGTGCATACGGAAGAATATCTTACAAAACCATCAAATGGGTTTTTAGAAAAATCCACCAGCTACAAAACTGAAAAATTGTTTCTCAAAATTCACAAATGATGGAGAGATATTGAAGGATCTTTAACGCAAATTTGTAATATCTGGTGAAAACCCCAGATTTTGTGCATAAACAGTTTAAAGGAATTTTGAGTTGGGGGATTGTTCTGATCCATCTCCATTGAATTTCCTTGAATAAATATGAAGGAAGGAGTACTGAGAAGGGATGATATACACTATTATGCTGGGAAATAAAATGTTGAACTATTGATTCACTTGATCAATTGAAGGAATACAAATGCTAATTTGTGCAATTCATGGGTATTCGTAAAGTGTTTAGTCTGTAATTTATTTAGAGGTACCTTGTTGGTTCAGTAAGGGACCACCACCCCAACCAAGGTAAGCCTCTTTATATATGTCTTTGTGTGACATAAGTTAATTGTGTGAGTGTGCAAATATAATAAGTTGTGTTGCAAATAATTCTAAGTGCATAAACTTTCTTAGGTACAATACAGATTTCTAAAGAGGTTTGATTTTGGATCAATGTGAATGAACGACTATACATTAAGCATAGTGGATTATTTTATTTCCATTCCTACAAAATGATATTTAGTTAATAAAAAATCGATAGATGTTTGGGATAGTTAAATAAGAAATTGTTATTGTTTTGAATTTATGATTGTGTTGTTCTCAGTTGGTGCAGGAACAATAAGACTTCATCTCTTACCTTCATGCTTCATGTAATGAAGTCTTTCAATCATATTGATTGTCTCCTATATTGAGGAAGGTTTGATTGGAATTGATTAAGCTATGATTGATTTCTATCCAAGAGTAATTAGAGTAAATTGTTAATTGATATTCAATTGCTACAGGAAGCAAGGTCTCAGTTCATCTCTTCATTTCATGAGCCTACAATGAAAAACATTGATGTCTGAGCAAGAACCTTTTCAATTGAGTGTTTGTTTGAGAATTTTATTATGAGCTTTATTTTCTAAAGTTTAAAGACGTGTGAGGAATAATGTTCAGATATCTCAAAAACAGAGTATTTTGTTATTGATTGTTTCTTGATTGAGCTATACTCATCAGACATAGGAACCTATCTATTATCGGCACATATATTGTAATAACTCTATTGATTATGAATCCCAATCGATAATTTGTGTTTGATAATATATTATGCATATAATTGCACTAACATTTTGGCGCCGTTGTCGGGGAGTTGTAAACGGTAATAGGTAGTATTTGAATTAGACTTCTTTAATGGTTTTGGATTCGTTTTATGGATGAACTAAGGGAGGAGAGAAGATGGTAAGATCTGAGGGAAGAGCCCAGGCATCCACTTTAGTGGGGTTTCTCCAAAGTTAGGTTGTCCTCTCCCTTTCATGCATAAGTGTTTGTCTTTTAATGCAAGTGTGTTTTTCCTTATTTTATGCAAAAGTGTATTTTTATTTATGAAAATTTAGTTTTATTTATGATGAGCTAACTTGTGCAAACTGATAACCTGGTAACAACAGGGTCCCAGTAATGCAAGGAGTTCAAGTTTGGTGTGTTTTATTTTTGCAGAGTTTTAATTTCTTAGTTTTAAAATTCGAATCTTTGATGATAAATCGTTTTGGGGGTGCTGTAAGAACCCTCAAGTACTAAATTGTGTTGCGAGACAAGGATAATCAACTAGCTAGAGTAATTCAAGGATGATTAAGATCTTGAAGAATGTTCCTCCAAGAAATTTTTCTCATTCTAGCAGTAGCTGGGATATCCGCCTCTCAGGAAGAGCATATCTTGACAACAGTAAATAATTTATTTGTCTCTCCACAAGAAGATTTAGAAGTCCCTTCAGATTCCCATTGTCAATTTGTTTAGGAGACTAAAGAATCATGTATAGAATTCAATGGAGAGAAACCATTGGAAATTGATGTTGAGGAGTTCTTAGCATGCCTCTCAGCAGATCTTGTATGTACTCCAAAGACCAATCATCTTGAAGAAGATAATATGTGTAGCATGGAAAAGGAGGACATGTTGTGCGACCTAAACAAAGAAGGGAACCAAGAATATCATGATCCTATTGAAAGATAGTTCCAATTAGTTATCTGGTCACACTACTCTTTTAATTTTTATTATTGTTTGATCTCATCATGAAAAAAGTTGGTCCTTCATACTCCAATATGCATTAAAATTTATCTTTTAAACCCGAGTATGCATATATTTATAACCCTGTTACGGACATGGTTTCACTAGAAGTATTCCTATACTTGAAAGACATTTTCTTTTGTTCAATTAGAGTAGGATAATAAATAAATAAATAGATGTTGCATATAATTGCAATGCAAACTATCTTTCATACTTTTCATAAATGGGAATGTCAAAAGTTAATAAAGCAATCAGTTTAAGATCTTTTGTTCCTCTAGTAGATTTCTTTCTAAAAGCTATGACAATTTTGTTTGGAATTTTATGAGAAGGTAATCTCTTCATCCTCTGAATGCACACATAATACTGGAACTGTAGTTTCAAAAGCAGAGAAGGAATCCTTGTCAACAGAATAAAACACTTAAGGGAGTACTTCATGACCTATTTCCTCAAATTTCTTATTTTTCCTTAAGTTGTTAAAAAATATGCATTCGTGCTTTATCATTACCTATCTATTTTAAGACCACTATTTCACAAAGATGATTGATTAAGTGATATTTTTAATAGAAACTGAAACTGGATGTTAATTCTAGACTATTTCATTCATAGCTAATATTTTTTTGGTCAAATAAATCATGAATAACGTATGCATTGTTCAACTTTTGACATTTTCCCCAAATTTTCTATTTCTAAGCATGAATAAAAATCTAGTTTTAATTAGTTTATTGGTTTGTTTTTAGCAGTTGTTTCCAACCCTCTCAACAACCCTCCTTATTTTTTTAGTGTCTCACATTGTGTGCATGAGGGCATGCAAAACCTCAAGCATGGGGGAGTGGTTGTTGGGACCTTCATATTCTTTTCAACTTCTGTCAACAAGTCCAAATCAGAATCTTGCTCCGGTATTATCCTGTTCTGGTACTGCAGAATCTTGTTCCGATAATATTTATTCCGGTACTGCAAAATCATGTTTTAGTACTGTTCTGTTCCAATACTGCATAATCCTGTTCTGATATTGTCCTATTCCGGTACTGCAGAATCTTGTTTTGGTAGTGTCATGTTCCGGTACTATCTATTCTGGTATTGAAGAAACATGTTCCAATTCCAGTTACCAATATGGTATTGATGCCAAGGTGATATGATCTTTGTCATGTACTTAACATTATTTTCACTTCAAGTAATTGGAGGTATGGACTAATCTTTTCATGTTTTTTCTATCAAGGATCATTTAAGTCTTGTGTTGAACTGTTCTTTACTCTCATATACATATTTCTCCTACATTGTTACACTCACCCCTAAATGAATCATTCTTGCTATCCTTTATGAATATATTTTCACATTTAGATCTATATGATAATGGGTGCACCTGTCTTATTACCTCATAATTATGAAAAATTGATTAATAATTGAAACATCCATTGAACAGTGGTGGCACCATTATGTCTAATACAAACCTAGTTGATATAACAAGTTATTATCCAAGTTTATATTTACAAATTTCTCTTGGGGGGTATTGATGAAAACCTTATGTGGTGGACTGCCTTTGCAAAACCTCAATGAACTTTCATGAGAACCCTAATAGGATTACTTAGAGGGATCTCTTATTCATTATCCGATATGTTCCATTATACATTGAATAGGTGAGATTTAAGTCTAATGTGGATGATGTTACCCTTAGGATAATTGAAAACAATTAATTATGTGCCTAATAACTCTAAAACACTCTCGTACCACCTTCCTTCTTTTCATGTTCTTTCTATCAAGGATCATTTAAGTCTTGTGCTGAATTTTTCTTTACTCTCATATACATATTTGTCCTACATTGTTACACTCACCCCTAATTGAATCATCCTTGCTATCCTTTATGAATATATTTTCACATTTAGCTCTATATGATAATGGGTGCACCTATCTTATTACCTCATAATTATGAAAAAATGATTAATAATTGAAATATCCATTGAAAAGTGGTGGCACCATTATGTCTAATACTAACCTAGTTGATATAATAAGTTATTATCCAACTTTATCTTTACAAGTTTCTCTTGGGAGGTATTGATGAAAACCTCATGTGGTGGACTGCCTTTGCAAAACCTCAATGAACTTTCATGAGAACCCTAATAGGATTAACTAGAGGGATCTCTTATTCATTATCCAAGATGTTCCATTATACATTGAATAGGTTAGATTTAAGTCTAATGTGGATGATGTCACCCTTGGGATAATTGAAAACAATTAATTATGTGCCTAATAACTCTAAAACACTCTTGTACCACCTGCCTTCCTTACACTCTAAAGTTGTCAATAAACAATATACATCATTCTAAATATTTTGAGTAATATAATAAAAAGGAAGTATCAGGAAGTACAAGTAAACCCGCCAAGGTACCGAAGAGGCATACTGACAACAGGGCCATGCTTGTATGGTACTAAGGTAAACCTGTCGGGGTACTGAATTGGCCTGCTAGAAGCAGGGCTATGCTAGGTAAAGGGAGTTGAAAAACATAAAGTGGCACACCTAAAACTGAACAAAAACCCTTGGGTTTCATTATGAAGAAATCATTATCAAATCAAGGCTAGGAAATGACCTTTATATCTCTCGGATGATGTTCTTAAGAGCCTTCAAATATCCACTTTAGGGTTTTTTCTTTAAAATAAATAGGTTTGCATGAAAGTGGGACCCTTAGTATATGTAATTCACCTTACCTAAGCAAGAAGAACTTCATCTCTAAAAACGTGGATAAGAATCGAGTTAATCATCTTGGGATGTATTCTTTTATGTGTTCCTTTTTTCAAATGAGATCTAAAATATGCTTATATCACTTTTATTTTAAAGGTAATCTAGCCAGGGGGACTATTAGTCAAAGTTGTTATGAAAAATCTTGGCCACTATTCTATAATCATATTAGAGTCACATCCAACCCTTTCTCCTAACTATGATCCATAACAAATTGGATAAGAATTAACGTCAAATCACTAACATATCTAATCTATTACTCATGACTCCAATTTTCCATCATAACTACTTTTCCATGGGTAAGAAGTGTGAAGCATAGGACAAGAAGTTTATATTGTATAGCAAGTTACTTAAAAGAGAACTTAAGGAGCTGAAGAAAGGTGGAACTTCAGGAAATGCTTGATCGAGTGAGGAGTATCATCAATTTTGAAAATTTTAAGATCATTGTTGCATGAGGACATGCAATGGATAAGGCATGGGGGAAATGTTGAGCCTCATTTTTGTCACCTCCAATTTCCTTATCTTGTCCCATATCATAACCAATTTTTCCTCATATATATGCACTCTCTGCATATTTTCCTCAACAAACATGTCATTTAGCAATTATTTTGTACATGAGGTAATATTCATTCAGTCATGATTTATGTGGTTTATTAATGGTTAGGATTGAATAATTAATGTTCAAATGCTTTCTAATTACTTTGATTAATTGAAGCAGCTTCATGACCAGTCATCACCCCATATGGTACTCATCTTCGGAACTTTTGTTGGCCCGGTACTGCAACAACCAACTGTTCTATTTCGTTACTCTACCTGATCCAATACCAACTCTATGCTGATTTAGTACCAACTCTGCACTGATCCAGTACCCAGATCTATTACTCTGCTAGTCCAGTACCAACTATTCTAGTCTGGTAACAACATCATACAAGATTCTGGTAAAATATTTTCACCTCGATTTTTGTGCAGATTAAGATGATTCTCAAAATTATGGGATATGGGTTTTGTCCAGAGCAATGTTTACATATGGAAACATGAGGCATGATTCACCTAGATCACATGTGTGGAGCTCCATCTCAGGGGGAATGATTCAGCCAAAAATCATCAATTATTTCTAAACTGCCATATTGCACCTTGATTTGTGTGTAGATGGAAGCATATCTTAGTTTCTGTGAGCTACAAAACCTATCATAGTTTCTCAAAATCCACAATGGATAGAGAGATATCGAAGGATATTTAACCCGAATTTGTAATATCTGGTGAAAAACTCAGATTTTGTGCATAAACAATTTAAACGAATTCTGAGTTTCGAGATTTGTTCTGATCCATCCCCATTGAATTTCCTTGTATAAATATGAAGGAAGGAGTACTGAGAAGGGATGATATACACTTTTATGCTAGGAAATTAAATGTTGAACTACTTATTCACTTGATCAATTGAAGGAATACGAATGCTAATTTTTGCAATTCATGGGTATGAGTAAAGTGTTTAGTCTATAATTTATTTAGAGGTACCTTGTTGGTTTGGAAAGGGCCCACCGCCCCAACAAAGGTAAGCCTCCCTGTATATTTGTTTGTGTGACATAAGTTAATTGTGTGAGTGTTAAAATATAATAAGTTGTGTGTTGCAAATAATTCTAAGTGCATAAACTTTCTTAGGTACAATACAAAGTTCTAAACAGGTTTGATTTTCGATCAGTGTGAATGAACAATTATACATTAAGCATAGTGGATAATTTATTTCCATTCCTTCAGAATGATATTTAGTTAATAAAAGATGGATAGATTTTTGGGATAATTAAATAAGCAATTGTTATTGTTTTGAATTTATGATTGTGTTGTTCTCAGTAGGTACAAGAACAATAAGACTTCATCTCTTACCTTCATTGAGATATACTCATTAGACATAGGAACCTATTTGTTATCGACACAAATAGTGTAACAACTCTATTGGTTATGAATTTTGATTGATAATTTATGTTTGGTAATATATTATGCATATAATTGCACCAACAAATGTCGATGATGATGAGGATGTGATTGTATCTTGACAGGGTTTGGAGGACCAATTATTGGTCAAGGGGGATCAGATTGTGCAGGTGTTGACAAGGGAAGATGGTACTCATAATTTTATTGAATATCTTATATGGAAGGTTCAAATAGAGGAGAGACAAAATGGAGTGGTAGATGGGATCACTAGTGCTCAATTACGCATCATCAAAGAAGCACTAGAGAAGATGAAAGTTGATTATTGACAGTTGTTCATGGATAGGGAACTTGTTCTTAAGTTTGTTGAAGACAAGGAAAGGGAGATTGAGGAGATTTGTTACCAGCTTAGCATGGCATGCTCTTCATCATTGATAGCAACAATGACTCCACTATCTTTAGCAATGGTTACGCATGAGGGAATGAGTGGCACACATGATATGAGGGTGGATTTTAAGCCCTAAATAGTAGCACATTTCCCCTTAATTGGGGCATATTACATTAGTATTTTTTTTATTTATTGATTTTGGCTTGGTTCCATTAGTTGTAATTGTACCTTCTAGTCTCCTATATATACCAAGGAGACCTTTTCATTTGGAATCATCTTGTATTTTTAAATTTATGTGGTGTATAAGGAGGCTTCCCCCTCAAAGAGGCTTATTATCTGAAATTCTCTCTTTTTCAAGGAATTGAGTACTTATTCTGAGGTTTTTATTCTATTTTGATATTTGGTTCTTAACATTTGGTATCAGAGCTCAAGGTCTTGGGGTTTCATTGTTGCATATGAGAGACCTTGTAATTTTCATTGTAATTTTTTTTTTTACAAAGTTTCAGAAGGAAATCTCGGAGGATATTTAGTAGATGGATCAAGGTACTTGGGGTTAAAATTTTATCTCTTGAGGATTTATGCTTTTGGAGATATGGCCTGTGTAAGATTGGGTTTCATAATCATCTTGAATTTAGTCATCGCGAAATTTTCAATATAAAATTTTTTCTGTGATTTTTCAGACATTGAAAATTAAAGGATATTCATATAACTTATCAAGGTATCTATGATAAAAAATTTAGCTTCTGGATCATCCTACTTTTGTAGATACACCCTGTGTAACATAGGGTAGCTGACTAGTCATATTAACTAGTCTCAAACAAGTGTTCCGGGTAAAATAGTGATATATTCTTCAGTGAGTATCCAAATTAAGTGAGACTAGTTGCATTGGATAGTGGAAAGTCTATAGTATTCCTGGTGTAAGTTTCAGAATCAAATATCATATATTTTTCTCTTGGCATGCTTTACAAGTATGCTCTCTTGGAAGGGCGAAAAATCAACAAGGTGTGGGGAACTTACTATAACTTCCACTTGGCACATCCAATTTTGATCAAACCTGTGGAATTGCAGAGAAGACATATCAAAGAAACACAGAATGAAGTCTTAGACCCATAAGGGCCGAAATTTTGGAGATACAATAGAAGAAAGATCATCTAGCAGAACCACCTCCAAATCAAGGCTTAAAAGGTGCATTTCTTTTTGGGAAATTTGCATATCTTTTGACTATAATATTCAATTGGCATGATTCAAAAGGTATAATAAAGTGGGATAAAAGGAGTATTGCATAAATTTGAGAGAATCTTAATAATTTTTAGGTACAAATGTATTCCAACGTCTCTAAACATAGGATTTGTCATTACTTGTCAGTGCTACAACTCGGGGAATGTGTGGTTCTTCCACATGCCTAGAGTATATCAGAAAGCCCCTTTCGAATGATTATGCATTAAAAAATAATAATATTGATTTGATCTCCCATGTACCTTAAGTACATCTGGAAACCCTTTAGAATCCTCAGACTTACCCAGTAAACCTTTTTTCTATAGTGTTGTTATTGTACACCAAGAAAAACACTCAGGGAGATCACTCTCTAGTACCTGGGTAGTCAGATAGTATGGCTAAGGGCATGGTTAAGACTCCTTAGTTAGTTCCCTGAGATATTGGGTTGAGTACTATTGTTCGACCCCACACGTATATTAGAGAGATATAGCACCTAACACTCCCTTTTATGTGAGGACCTCAGTCTAAGCCAATTAGGAATTCCTACCTTGCAGTGATACTTGTCCAATATGCCACCAAAAAAGGTAACTTCCACACCAAATAAGCCTTCATACAATACTACTTGGACTCTTGATGAATGTGAAGAAATGCATAGGGACATAAATGATTTTCAAAAGAAGGTAGTAACAAAAAATGAACTACAAGGGATGATGGATTCAACTGAAGCTAAGTTGGAAGCAATAATGGATACTAAGATGGATGGTTTAAAAATGGAGATCATGGAATGATTATTTTTTTTTTTAAGAGAGAGGCCACCTGAAAGTGAAAATGTATCCCATGAAATTCATGATGAGCACACAAGGAAGATGAATCAAGACTGGAGAAACTCCAAATTTGGTTTGAAGTCCAACCACTTTCCTATGATAGATATGAGGAAGTTTGATGGAAAGGATCCAATCACATGGATACTCAAAATGGAGTAGTTCTTTGATCTACATGATGTGACACACACACAAAGGTACGATTTGCATATTTATAGTTATAACTCAATCAATTTGTGTGGTATCAATGGATTTGGTCTTGCAAATCACTTGTCACTTGAACAAGTTTCACGGAAGAAATGATAACACACTATTAGGATACAAGGAGAAATACCTTCTTCAACCAATTGATAAATATTAAGCAAAAGGGTTCAGTTGCATAGCACATTGAGAAATTCCAAAGATTAAGAATGTCCCTCCAAGAAATTTCCCACATTCTAGCAGCGGATGGGATATCCACGTCTCAGGAAGAGCATATCTTGACAACAATCAAGAATTTAGTTGTCTCTCCACAAGAAGATTTAGAAGTCCCGTTAGATTCCTCATGTCAATTTGTTGAGGAGACTAAAGAATCATGGATAGTATTTGAGGAAGAGAAACCATGGGAACCTAATATTGAGGATTTCTTAGCATGCCTCTCAGCAGATCCTATATGTACTCTAAAGACCAATCATCTTGAAGAAGATACTCTGCATAGCATGGAAAAGGAGGACATGGTGTGCGACCTAAGCAAAGAAGAGAAACGAGAATATCTTGATCCTATTGAAAGATGGTTTCAATTAGTTATTAGGTCACAAAACTCTTTTGTTTTTCATTATTGCTTGATCTCATCATCAAAGCAACTAGTCCTTCATACTCACGTATTCATTAAAAGTTATATTTTAAACCCAAGTATGGATATATTTCTAACCTTGTTACGCACATGGCTTCACTAGAAGTATTTTTATACTTGAAGGACATTTTCTTTTGTTCAATTACAGTAGGATAGGTAAATAAATAAATAAATGTTGCACATAAGTACAATGCAACATATCTTTCATATTTTTCATAGATGGGAATGTCAAAAGATAATAAAGAAATCAGTTTAAGATCTTTTGTTCCTATAGTAGATTTTTTTCTAAAGGTTGTGATAATTTTGTTTGGAATTTTATGAGAAGGTAATCTCTTCATCCTATGAATGCACACATGATACTGGAAGAGTTTCAAAAGTGGAGAAGGCATCCTTGTCAATAGAAGATAACACTTAAGGGAGTGCTTCATGACCTATTTCTTCAAATTTCTTCTGTTTCCTTAAGTTGTTAAAAATGATGCATTTGTGATTTATCATTACCTATCTATTTTAAGACCACCATTTCACAAGGATGATCAATTAAGTGATCTTTTTAATAGCAGTTGAAACTTAACGTTAATTCCAAACTATTTTTAGCTAATAATTCAACTTTTGACATTTTCCCTAAATTTTTTGTTTGTAAGCATGAATAAAAATTTAGTTTTAATTAGTTCTATTGGTTTGTTTTTAGCAAATGTTCGCAACCCTTTGAGCAACCTTTTTTTTATCATCTCACATTGTTTTCATGAGGCCATGTAAAACCTTGGGCATGGGGGAGTGGTTGTTGAAACCTTCATATTCTTTTGCAGCTTCCATCGGCGAGGCCAAATCAACATGTTCAGTGTTGGGATTTGATAGTCATTTCCAGAATTCTGGTATTGCATATTTGCGTTCATCTGGTACTACAAACAATGTTTTCCATTGCATTCATTCGGTACTGTGGAGGAGGTATACGTTATTCCAGTACTAAACCACAACCCTACACTCATTTGGTACTCAGGTGATCTAGTATTGGTAATAAGGTGCCAGTAGCTCTAATCACATATTCAAGTTTTGTTGCTCGATTTAAGTACTAGGACATATAAATTCAACATTTTTCATTTT
The DNA here is from genome assembly GCA_009831015.1 of Picea engelmannii. Lineage (NCBI taxonomy): Eukaryota > Viridiplantae > Streptophyta > Pinopsida > Pinales > Pinaceae > Picea > Picea engelmannii. Next base: position 2,248,029 of record ML782123.1, on the reverse strand, counting down.
ATTAAAGAAATTAGACTAATTATGCAGTAAACATATGGTTACTTTCAATCATTGCACACTCCCTACCATGAATTTCTGCAAGCCCTTGTATACATCTCCTCGTATAGAAAGCATTCATCCTGTCACTCTATTTCTTCCTTGTCCTATGCTTGACATCATTTTCACTTCAGGTAATTGGAGGTATGAGCTAATCTCTTCATGCTCTTTCTATCATGGATCATGTAAGTCTAGTGTTGAATTGTTTTTACTCTCATGTGCATCTTCCTCCTACATTTCTACACTCAACCCTAAATGAATCATCCTTGCTATCCTCTAACAAGATATTTCCACATTTATCTCTATATGATAATGGGTGCACTTGTCTTATTACCTCATCATTTTGAGAAAGTGATTACTAATTGAAATATCCATTGAAAAGTGGTGACACCATTATGTATAATACTAACCTAGTTGATTCAACAAGTTCTTATCCAAGTTTATCTTTACAAGTTTCTCTTGGAGGTATTGATCATGTGGTGGACCGCCCTTGCAACACCTCAATGAACTTGTATGATAACCCTAATAGGATTAACTAGAGGGAAGGGTGGAATCACGAAGGTGGGTTACACTTTCGTGACAATCTGCTCGCCAAAATTTCGAAAAACCTTTTTTCGGCCAAACTAAATTTTTTTTTCGGCCGAACTATTTTTCAGCCGAAAAAATAAATGTCAAATCGAACGAAGCAATAATAGCGCCCTCGATTTACGTGTAGAAATTTGGTCGACCAGATATTTTCTTTCCGGCAACAAGTTTTCGGCCGAAAGATTGTTCAGCCGAACTATATTTCGGCCGAACTATCTTTCGGCCGAAAGATGGTTTATATATTAGCCACACATCGGCTTTAGAACATTTTTTCTTCGCATATTCGCTGTCTCGCGAGAGGAGTGTGTAGCTGGTCGAGATTCCAGGGGTCCTCGAGATCGTAGGGGTCGCCAAGATCGCAAGGAGAGGTCACCAAGATCGCAAGGAGGGGTCACCAAGATCGCAGGGGTCGCCAAGAGCACAGGTTATATGTAAGTTTTGCATATTTGCATATATCCGCATTCGGTTATATGTTCGCATATATCCGCATATTTGCATATTTGCATTCGGTTATATGTAAGTTTCGGTTATTCGATTTAGGTATCGCATATTTTCGCATATTTTCGGTTTTGGTTTTGGTATCGCATATTTTCGCATATTATATTTCGGATTTTCGCATATTCTTGCATATTATATTTTTGCATATTATATAATATTTCGGATTTTCACATATTTTCGCATATTATATTTCAGATTTTCGCATATTTTCGCATATTTTCGCATATAATATTTTCGCATATTATATTTCGGTATCGCATATGTTTCGGTTTCGGTTTCGCATTCTTTCGCATGTTTTCGATTTATTTTCACTCCATGTATGTTTCGGTTTCGGTTTCGGTTTCACATATTTTCGCTCCATTTATTTTTGCATGTTTTCGATTTATTTTCGCTCCATATTTTCGCATTATTTTCGATTTATTTTCGCATTATTTTCGATTTATATTTTCGCTCCATATTTTCGATTTTATTTTCGCTCCATATTTTCGCATTATTTTCGATTTATTTTCGCATATTTTCGTTCCATATTTTCGATTTATTTTCGCTCCATATTTTCGCTCCATTTATTTTCACATGTTTTCGATTTATTTTCACTCCATATTTTCGCATATTATGTTTCGGATTATTGTATGTTTCGGTTTCGCATATTTTCGCATGTTTTCGATTTATTGTATGTTTTCAGTTTAGGTTTCGCATATTTTCTATTTATTGTATGTTTCAGTTTAGGCTGAATGTTTCGCATATTTTCTGTTTATGAAAGCTCTGTTGCTATAAGTAATTCTGTTGCTATAAGCATATTTATGTTGCTATAAGCATATTTCTGTTTATGAAAGCATATTTCTGTTGCTATAAGCATATTTTCTGTTTATGAAAGCTCTATTGCTATAAGCATATTTTCTGTTTATGAAAGCTCTGTTGCTATAAGCATATTTTCTGTTTATGAAAGCTATGTTTCTGTTTAATGAAATTCCAATGTTTATGAAAGATCTGTTTGGCTCTTGGTCTTACCTGACATAGAGGAAACAACCCAGTTTGGCTCTTGGTCTTACCTGACATAGAGGAAACAACCCTCTCAATTTTGCGTTCACAGCCATCACAGTCTATCTTGACTTTTATTTCCACAGTCTGTACTCATAACCAGTCAGAATTATCACTATGAAATTTAAATTTACATGCATAGAAATGAACAAACATGGGCAAAATTGAAAATAATGAATCCCATACCTGAAGTTGCCTCCACTTTTTACGTTTTCTAACTCCGTCAAATAGATCTGAGAAATATTCCAAGGCTCCCATGGCACGTCCCATGATTCCAACACCAAAATTACTGTCTATAGCAGGTTAGTCTGATCTCTGATCTAAGGCAGAAGCGAACTATATTCTGGGCCTGGCTGTCACTTCAAATTATAGTAAAGGCTCTGCTGTTCACTATAAAACTGCTCCAAGCAGGTGGGAAGACTTGTAGAATACAAAGTTTCACAAAAATATGGAGATAAATATCAATACTTTTATAGGAAAATTGCAGTAGCTGATAGGTCGGTGAAGCTAGTGAGTCCTAACAAAATTCATATGGGTCCCGACCATTTAAAAAAAAAAATGTAATACCTGATGGGAGGGTGAACATAGAACGTAGTTAGTCTGAATAAAATTAATGTGGGTCCATTGTGGAAATTGAATGGAAGTTTACTAAAATTAGCTTTAATTTGGTTCTGGTCACATTTATCATGAGTTTATAATTGTTCTGTCTTGTRACCAAATTCAATTYAGATAATTGTGACYAGATTTTTTTAAAGTTATGTAAGATGGTAATCTTAAAATATGATGATAGACAAAATATTAGTTGTAACAGGTCAAATTGTTATTATTTGAATAATAAAATTAATTTTACATCATCATATTAAAAATAGATTGCTTTATTCCTTACAAGGCGACTGTACTAGACATCTTAGCATTCAAGAGAAGCATCATCAAAATGTTGACTTCATATTTATTATTAACATCACAATATTATCCATTTAAGATGTAAATTACAGCATAATGTGTACAGAGATATAAAACAAAAAACTTAAGTGTTAGCTTATCCAAGAAGGAACTTAGCCCCCACAAATTAAGATTCGAATGACAGATAAGGCGTTCAAATATTTAAAAAAACAAATCCATGTATATATAATGTTAGCTCCTTCCTATAAGAATTTTTTTATAAAGTTAGTATTTTTTTTATAAAGTTAGTTTTTATAAAGTTAGTTTTTATAAAGTTAGTTTTTTTTATAAAGATGCTTGAAAAAGATGCTTATGCTTATTGTTTTCTTATGCTTATGCCAAATAATTAGTTTTGTAAATTTTTACCTTATTTTTACCTTATTGCAATCTTCATATAGTATGAATTCAATAGTTCCTTCAATTCAATTCAATTAAGTATGAATTCAATAGTTCCTTCAATTCAATTAAGTATGAATTCAATAGTTCCTTCAAACTATATTTATTTATAGTGGTTCGGCTTGCAGCCATAGATAGTTTCTTGTAGACAAAGTTGTACTTGGTTGATAAACCCTCTAGGCGTTGAGACTGTTGTCAGGTGGGATGTAGACACCCCCTTGGTAGCCTTAGGAGACATGTCTGTGTGTGTGATTTTTCTGTGTAAAGAATCTAGTGCCGTATCAAGAGTCTCGGGCCCTTTAAAGGTAGGGTTTCCACTCTTGCGACACACCTGACAGAGATTACTAGTTTCTGCCTGAGCAGTCGGCTAGGAGCCTGTCTAATCTTCTTTCGAGAAGACATAAGACTAAAATCCCTACTTTTCTGTGCAGAAATAGTAAACTCTATTGTTGGATTCTTCCATCTGTGACTGTACTGTACTTAACACCTGGAGTTGTTTTCTGCTTACAGTTGCTAGTTGTACGCCTTATGTCTAGGGGCGTTTATTGCTTGTTGTCACTGTGATATGTCAGGGTCGTCTTGTTGTGTTCATCTTTCTTGCGTCTTGTTCTAGGTCGGGTTACTAGTTTCTGCCTGAGCAGTCGGCCAGGAGCCTGTCTAATCTTCTTTCGAGAAGACATAAGACTAAACGCCCCGCTTTCTTGTGCAGAAATAGTAACCCTAACACCATGGATTCTTCCCTCTGTGTTCTTAATGTGCACCCCCAGTATGTCTTAATGTTTGTGTTGTGCGCCTTATGCCTATGGTAGTATATTGTTGCAATTACTCATTGTGTGCCTTCAGTCTTCTTGTGCTGAACTTCATGGTTGCGTCTTGTTGGTTGTCAAGTGGTGACGTAGAGTCAAGTGTGTTTGTTACTTCTACACGTGCGCACACACCTTAAACAAATTTTTTCTTATTGAAGTTTGGAATATAGATAAACATAATGAAATGGCAATATTCCTAAACAAAAACATCACATATATTCCCCTTAGAATAATGATGTCTTGGACCCCCCAAAAAAGAGGTGTTGCTAAATAGAAACCTCAATTGCGAGGGTTTTTCATATTCAACACCAACCAAACATTGTGCCTGCGCCAAAACCTGAGGCAAAAGAGAAATCAATCATTTCGTTCGCCCTGTCTTGTTCCGTCCCATCCCGCCTCACCAAATATCATCAAACCAGAATCTAATGAATAACTATTAGGATGCTCTTAACAAGGCTTCAGGTTTTATATAGGATACTTATGACATATGAATTGATTGAATATATATCCTTGAGAAGTACATGAAGTCAGGCATTGTATCGTGAAGCTTCTCCCAAGGCCCCGCCTTTTATGAGCAATGGGGCACTTCTCCTGCGTGTAGAACATTTTTTGTGGTATCATCCATGCTTGTGGCATTAGACCATCAGACATGCCCTTTGGTTATAATTTTTTATTTAAGAGTGAAACATGGTTTTAATTAAAAGGTTTGTCACATGTATCTACACCTATCATGAGGCCAACTCCTCATTGGATCACTACTCCTGACAAGTTGGAAAAAGTGTTGCAATCCCTAACCCAACTAAAGGGCCCCTCATCAATCACTCTAGAATCTCTAGGCTTAATGACCATGTATCCATGTATTTTGACTCTTATCCCAAGATGGTGAATGCGATGAAACTTGAATGGGTAGTACTAAACCTAAGTGGGTTAATACTGAAGTGATTTCAGAACCTTTATGATTTTAAAGGTTGAATAAGATTAAAAGATCGGAAGTGGCGAGTATGGTTGATCAGGGGATCAAAATTTGCTCAATTTTCAAAGTGCTTGGATTGAGACGAAAACAGTGCCATTGCGTCCGTCTCATTTTCCTGATTCCGGCGGTATATTTATTTTCGCGAATGGAGTCCGTATGGAGGAGATATCGCGATTTTATCACTGAGTCAAAAAGGTCAAAGTTGGGTGCTCACTGTACCTGTCCGTACAGTCCGTACGGCCACGTGGAGGGCCGTACCTTTTGCTGACTTGGCAGAGGGGGTGACGTGGTGACTGCTGGTTGGACAATTTTTGACAAATACCGTGTGGACACGTGTCATTGGCAACGAATGAAATTTGGACACGTGGCCCAATCATTTCGTGCCACGTGTCACTATTCTGTTGGCTTATGAGTTGGGTGTATGTATAAAAGTTTTGGGAGTCCGCGGGTTTGACCCCAGGACCTCCCCTCCATACAATGACTTAACAACACTCCGCTAGCCAATGGGGCCGACCGTTACCACTTGATTCATATGTCAACGCGCAAACATTTGAATGTATGGATTGTATTATGTGGAAAAGGGTCGGGTCAGGGCCCAGCCCCGACCCATCGTTTTATATGTATAACCGTTGTATATATATATTGGCGCGTATACATTGCAATGTATTGCAATGTTGTTAACACATAACAAATGTATGGACCGTGTATTAAATCAACGCGCGGGGTTTTGTGTTATGTTAACCATTGTATTTGCG
>ML782123.1:2135733-2184047 GCA_009831015.1 Picea engelmannii | reverse complement strand
ACTTGGTTGCAGGGAAGTTACCATCACACCTATCCTACCGAGAGAAGAAAAGCATTATTCATCAAAGTGCTCGGTATAGTTGGATAAATGGGTATCTTTTCCATACAGGACCTGATCAAGAGATTCGAAGGTGTATTAGAGAATATGAGGTGTATGATCTATTGAAAGCTTATCATGATGGCCCTTGTGGAGGGCATTTTGCTGATAAGAGGACAGCACACAAAATTCTCAGGATGGGGTACTATTGGCCTTCACTCTTCAAAGATGCAAAGAAATATGTCAAGGCCTGTGATAGCTGCCAAAGAGTAGGCCAACCTAATCATAGAGATGAAATGCCATTAAACCCCCAGGTAGTACTTGAACCATTTGAAAGATGGGCCTTAGACTTCATAGGTCCCATCAATCCTCCATCCAATCAAAAAGTTTATATACTAGTCTGCACAGACTACATGACTAAATGGGTGGAAGCCAAGGCACTCCACAGAGCAACTGAAGAAGCGGTTATAAATTTCTTATTCAAAGACATCTTCACCAGATTTGGAATGCCAAGAGAATTAGTCACAGATGGAGGACCTCCTTTCTCTTCTCATGGGTTCAAATCCACCCTTCAGAAATATCATATTCAGCAAAGAATGACTACACCATACTACCCCCAAGCCAATGGACAGGTGGAAAGCACAAACAAAGTAATAGAAGCCATTCTCACAAAAACAGTGAAGGAAAGTAGAAAGGATTGGCCCTATAGGCTCCTTGAAGCACTATGGGCCTACAGAACTACCTGGAGAAATACTACAGGATTCTCTCCCTATGAGTTAGTCTATGGAAAGAGTGTTGTTTTTCCTGTGAAATTTGAGATAAAAACCTTAAGGACTGCTATAGCTGTCAACCTTGATCTAACTGATGCACAGACAGCCAGGTTGCAACAGCTTAATGAACTAGAGGAGAAAAGACTAGATGCCATTCAACAAACAACCATAATCCAACAGCAAAGATCACAATGGCATGAAAAAAATATCAAGAGCAAGCAGTTCCAAAAAGGTAATTGGGCCCTACTGTATGATTCCTGGTTCAAAGAATTTCAAGGAAAACTGTGTACAAGATGGCTTGGCCCTTATGAAATAGACAGAGTCTTCCCCAATGGAACAGTAAGGCTCCTCACCATCGATGATTCTAGAACTCCGTTACTTGTAAATGCTCATCGGCTCCGTCTGTACCAGCAACCTATTTCTAAAGAAGATTTTAAGGCCACATGCATGGCAGACACTCATTTGCTCTTCATTGAGGGGGTTTCTACCCCTAATAACCATTAATTCTTTTAAATTCATTTTTCTTTAGTATTAGATTAGATTAGATTTTGATTACTAATAATCCCTGTCAAGAAATACCATGCTATAGTTGATTCTTACAGACCCCTGATCGAAGCACAGCCACTAAGGGAGGACAATCCTACTTCAAAGAGAAAAGCTTTCATGATGCTGAAACACCACTGTTCAGCACTGTTGATTTTTCCCTGATGCTGAAACACCACTGTTCAGCACTCTTCATTCTTCCCACCCCCAAAACACTACAGTCCGCCATCTCCTCACCATCCTTCACCGACGAAACAACACTGTCCAGCTATTGTTTCGCCTTTTCTCTTCAACCCTTCATCATTTTTCCCGATGCTGAAACACCACTGTTCAGCACTGTTGATTTTTCCGTGATGCTAAAACACCACTGTTCAACACTCTTCATTCTTCCCACTCCCAAAACACTACATTCCGCCATCTCCTCACCGACGAAACAACACCGTCCAGCTATTGTTTCACCTTTTCTCTTCAACCCTTCATCATCTTTTCCGATGCTGAAACACCACTGTTCAGCACTGTCATTTTTCCCGAATGATGAAACACCATTGTTCAGCACTGTCATTTTTCCCAATGTTGAAACACCACTGTTCAACACTGTCATCTTCCCCACTACTGACACACCATCGTTCAACACTTTTTTACTTTCTTCCGATGCTGAAACACCATTCATCGGCAGTTCTTCATCTACAGCGATTATTTCATTCTTCTCTGTTGCTGAAACATCGGTTTTTCAACATCATCTGTCAACAAGCTTTTACGCCCTCCGATTATAGTTCATCCTCCTAAACAGCAAACCCTCGACGTAATTCATCTATTCGATCAAAAGTCTCCACCATGACCGGACTACCACAGATAGGCATGATATATTGTTCACAGATCGAATCAAACGGTAAGACGAGGTATGTAAAGTTTATGCAATTCAGTTAGACTATAGTTAATGAGAAATATTCCACGTCATTATGACCATTCAAGTGTCATTATGACTAATCGCACTTGACAGGAGGGGAAGTACACATCAAATCTGATATATCATCATTACACCCGATTTCACCGCCGCCACCCCTAATTCACCACCTTTCATGCATTTAACCACCATTCCTGCATAAGTCGCTCGAAAAACTCACTCTGTGCAGAGCTGATACACAAACTCTCGACGCTGTAACTTACTGAGCTAGTAGCCATGGGAGGATCCGTCATACGAAATGAACCCGCCACCACAGCGCTGCTCGAACACTATCCAACAACATATCAAATCTTCGAGCAAGAAGGGTGGCTTAATTACTTCCGCAAGCTTCAAGGATATAATGAACAACAAGTCCTACAGTTTGCCCGAAATCTTTAGGAGAATCACTCTGTTGTCGCAGGCATCCACATATCTATAACAGAGGAAGACATATCAAAGGTCTCAGGCCTCCCCATGGAAGGCACTTGAAAATTCAGCTGAAAGCATATCATTGGGGATGTCCAGCAGAGCTTCTTCCTGCCTGAGGAAGGAATTGTATTGAAGGGCAGAGGCGTTCATCTCAGTTCACTGCCACCCCCGTGGCCGGAGGTTGCCAGATTCATCAAGCACTACCTGACCTGCGAAGGTCGCTATCAGGTAGTCTATCAGCACAACTTCCTTTTGCTTTCTCATTTAAGGCATAACAGACGCGTCAATCTTCCCTACTATTTGCTAGGTTGTTTAAAGAATATGGCACATTACTGTCGAAAGGCAAAAGATCCAACCCTGTCACTTACCTACCATCGTCTTGTTCAATTACTCATCAGCATGGGTTTTGAACAACAAAACCGTCCACTGAATAACCCACCCATAAACCCTCAACGAGCTGTTGAAATTCCCCAGGAGCAGCAACACCAAAACCCCCCAGACATCCCCGAAGTACCCCATATCCCGCCCACAGAACCAACCAGTCCAGTCAATTCCCCTACCCCACCAAATCCACCACCATAGTCATCCACCCCGCCCTTCACATTCTCAGTGATGACTCTGGACCAGAAAATGCCGCCTGCCCTATAATTTAGGAAAGACCCCCACGAAAACGAAAACAGATTGCCCCCTTTCCACCCTTCTTGCGCAAAAAGAAAACAAGAGCCTCAATGAGGCCACCCTTGATGACCACTACCCTAGACACCCCACCAATTCGACTAACACCCCGTCCACCTCCAACCTTTCCACCCCCGGGATCTTTCCCGATTCCGACCTCCCTGGCTGCAACACAAGAACCAGCCACCGATATTGAGTTATAGGAACCAAATGCCCAGACATCATTTGTATCATATAAAGTGGTTGAAACACAAGAACCAGCCACTGACACAGAAATTGATATGCTAGACTTAGAGACCCCGGGTGCTGTGGCTGAAACACAAGAACCAGCCACTGACTTCGAAATTGAATTGCAGGAATCACAGGCCCAGAAGACTGAAACACCATCTGTATCATATAAAGTGGATGAAACACAAGAACCAGCCACTGACACAGAAATTGATTTACAGGACTTAGAGACTCCAGGTGCTGCGGCTGAAACATAAGAACTAGCCGCTGACATCGACATAGAAATGCAGGAATCAGAAGTCGAAGGTGCTGAAACACTACTCTTCTTCCACCAAGAGGTTGAAACACAGGCATCGGCTGCCATCCCTATAGTTGCTCCACAAGAACTAGCTAAGGAGACTATGACTATAACAGAAGAACCAGTCATCTCTAAATCCAAACCAACAATGGCCGATGTCTTGGAAGAAAATGAGTTTTTAAAGTCTCAGTTGGAAGCATATCAGCAAGAATTAGCCAGGGCAAAGGAAGCATATGAAAAAGAGATAATTTCACACACCTTAGCCCGAACAGCAACCTTGTCAGAGGCAACCACGGAGAGCGTATGTAAAGAATACATGTGTTGCCAATGTGGCAATGTTTACCACCAGACAGGCTATCAGGTGATTCAAGTTCCAGTGCCAGGGGCAGCCCCTATTCCTTCACCTTTTGAAGTCAAGAAAGAACCTACTGCAACACAAGAACCAGCAGGCCCTAGCAAACTCAAGAATGAACCTGCTGTAACACAAGAACCAGCAGGCCCTCCCAAGTTGAAGACTGAAGCCTACATTGTAACAAAAGAAGCCCCTATCTTTGTTAACTAGGCTGTACAGACTGTGCCGATGGAGGAATTTACAACTCCCAATCAGATCCATCTCTCCACTTCCAGGGAACAATCTACTCAAACTTCACCTCATCCCACTACTTCCCATGTTGAAACTTAGACTTCCCAGCTATGGGATGAGCAGGCAGAAATACAAAAATGGAAGAAGGAATACGCTGAAACTCAAGCCAAAAACCTGCAAGTACACAAACAAATCTGGATAAATCAAACTTTTTCAAATTGGGAAGCATTAGAACAAATATGCCAGGTAGCTCGTGAGCTTAAGAAGAAAAACAAAGACCTGAAAGATAGATTGGTCCTGGTCTTTGATTTGGTGCAGAAGCTACTAGCCACAAGGAAGTCCTCTTGCAACTATTCCTTATTCCTAATGGAGAGACTTACATTCTTTCAGATCAAATCTGTTCTAGAAGGTAAACCTCATGAAGTAATACAATCAGCAGATTTTATCAAAACTTTTGTAGCTACCTCTACCAGGGATCAGCACCTCCTTTGTGAGGCATACTTCCATAATGAGGCTATTCCAGAAAACAGATTGTTAAATATAAATCCTCTTGTTGGGGATGTTCAACTTCGAGCATTTACTTCTTTTCTCCTCAACCAAATTATTTGGCAAGATGACTTTTTGGCTGCCCAGCACAATGAAGATCGCCTCCTCTGGATTAGACCAGAACCACAGAGGGCAGCTACATTTATCTCACAATATTATGAGTTTTTAAAACAACCAGCGGTAACTGAACATGTTCAGCAGCTACAATCAGAAGTGCTTCAGGATTGTGAACACCTCATCAGATCCATAGAGATTCCTGCCCTCCAGGCCAATAACCTATTTTGGCAGCAATCCACGGAGAAGAGACAACAACACAATCCTTTTGGTCCTGCCAACTTAGAAGTAGCAATTTCCAGGATACCCAGCTATATCCAGTGCGTTAAACATTGTGCTACAAACTGGATAGGGTACAAGTTCTATTTTCCTATCATCTGGTTGCCAATAGAAAGGTATCAAGTCAGTTATAAGCTGCCTAAGAAGGCAGAAACAACAGCATGGCAAAGATTGTAGGAGGCGCACGGGTTCAGAACGCCAACCGACAGTACCTCCCAGAGTTACAGATTGAGTAGCTTACATGACCAGAGTCGGTATCAAGACTCTGATTCAGAGTGAGTTGCCTGAGGACATGCAACACCTTGAGTTGGGGGGGATGTTAGGACCACACTATGTACCTTTTTGCCTATACTTTTTGCCATTATTATACTCTTGATCACCTATATTTAGACTCATACTATCACTTTATCTGATCATCCCAAAGGTATACAATGTCCCTTCTCATTACTATACATTTAATCTCTTTTGCATAATATTTTACATTACTCTTGTACTTGACTATTGATTAGAAATGCATTAAGTGTTCAAAACTGAAGATTAGTATTTGAGGCCCATGCTGAAACACAGAACTATCCAAGGTCGCTGTTGCTGAAACACATAACTGCTATATAGCCCGAGGTTGCAATTGTTGAAACACGAAGCTGTCATACAGTCCAAGGTCGTAGTTGCTGAAACACGAAGCTGTCATACAGTTCGAGGCCAATGATGCTAAAACATGAAATCTGTCATACAGCCCGAGGTCGCAATTGCTGAAACACGAGCTGTCACACAATCCATAGTTCCAGATGCTGAAACACGGAGGAAACCGCCAGAACCGATGATGCTAAAACACAAGCCATTATAGTCAGTGGTCAACACAGTCAGAGCACAATTCACGTGGCTGAAACAGCCCACGAATTGTGATGCTGAAACAACATCAGCAATAACGAGAAGAAGCTGTTACACCAGTCGTAACAACAATACCTCAGTCAGCTCCTGTAATAGCATTTATGTTGCATAAGATTAGGAGACCCTGTTCTAAATTAGAAAGAAGATCTAGCTAAAGATAGGACTCAGATACACACTGTAATTTTTGATCAATTGTATCGAAGGGTTTTCCTCTTTAAATAAGAGGAAAATCACCATTCGAGGGATGGAAGTTTTTATGTACTGAACGCTTCAGAGAGAGGGACGTACTTCACTTCTGCAAATTGTAATATGATGTTTTGACAGATGAATAAAAGACTGCTTTGATTATCTGTCTCTAGCTTTCCTATTTCAGGGGGATCTTGTGAGAAGGGAGGGCCCACCTTCATCACAAGATTCACCCATTAGTTTTAGAAGTGTGTTAGTTCAATCTCTGTTTATATTTTGCTTAACTTTCGTTTTGCTGAAACACTGCTTTTAATGAATTCCGCTTTGTGGAAACACTACTGACTCTGTCTTAGTTTATTGGATGAAATTCGTAATTCTTTTCATCAGCAATCTTGTGTGATGATTTCATGTGCTAGCCAGGGATCATGTTAAAGGTTCCTGCTTAGACAGGAAGGAATCAGAACACCTTGTCTTCTGTAGATTTCATTTAATTCTGCAAGTGTGCTAACCAGGGATTTGGTTAAAGGTTCCTGCTCAGACAGGAAGGAATCAGAACACCTTGTCTTCTGTAGATTTCATTTAATTCTGCAAGTGTGCTAGCCATGGATTTGGTTAAAGGTTCCTGCTCAGACAGGAAGGAATCAGAACACCTTGTCTTCTGTAGATTTCATTTAATTCTGCAAGTGTGCTAGCCAGGGATTTGGTTAAAGGTTCCTACTCAGACAGGAAGGAATCATAACACTTTGTCCCTGTAGATTTCATTTACTTCTGCAGCGTGTTAAGCCAGGGATTGGGTGCAAGGTTCCTGCTCAGAAAGGAAGGGATCACACCATCTTGTTCTCTGTAAACCTCAATTTCATAAGTGTTCTAAAACAGAAATAGGGCTTAAGGCTCCTGCTTAGAAAGGAAGGAACTAGACAGCTTTGTTCTCTGTTAGATAGAGTTAATTGTTTTCTACTTACTATTTTCATAAAAGAGTGTTAGCACTGAAGTCTCTGTTTGAGAGTAAGGGTCCTGTTCTCTGATTGCAGAATAGTTGTTCTTTCCCATTGCAAGTATTATTATAATGTAATCTAGGATTCTTAGATTAATCTTTAAAGATCTGCAATAGGGAAGTTGCTTTCTTGTGGTTTAATTCAGGACTTCAGTTTATTCAAGCAAGTGTGATTAATTTGATTTTCTTTACTACAACACTAAGTTGCTTTTGGAATTGAGCATATATAGTGCGTGGTTATCTTTGAAATAAAAGACTTCCCTAGGTTGATAATTTATGTGTCACTTGGTTGTTTGAATTAATTAAGCAATTATAGTGACCAACAACAACAAGATGGAAGCGTGGACTCTGTTAGACAAGAGAGCCAATTATATATTGCAGAAGACAATAAGGATGCAGATGGAAACGTGGACTCTGTCAGACGGAGGGAGCCTATTATATGCACTCTTACATGAATCAAGGGTTAGGAGGGAGCTAATTCTATGATCCATTGAATATGATGAAATATATATCCATGGTAGCAGTCATGAATGTCAGTATGTGTTAAGTTCAACCATAGAAGAAGACTTCTTTGAAGAGAAGCCTTAAAGTATTCCTGGTTGTCCATCTAGATCCATGATCCTATGATGAAAGAAAGAAGTGGAATCTCTAGGGCATGGAATCTATAAGAAACTCCATGGACCCAAGAGCTAAAGAAAAACATGAAGAAGAACATGAAGATTCCAAGAAAGAAAGAGAAATCAGAACAACCAGTCACTGTATCAAGAATCACAATATTACCAGCCTAATATGAACTCACTAAAAGCAATCAAGCAGAAGAAATGAAAGTCATGATGAAGAACAGTGTATGGAAGACTTATGAATGAAAGCATTGCGAGATCTAGAACCAGAGGTTCTTTCAGATGGAGGGAGAAGACTATGATGATTACTTGTTTCAGTAAACCAGAATTATCTCTACATGAGTCATTATATCATCCACAACATCCATGAGTTGAAATTCTACATCAGATGAATGCAAGAATTCTCTCCAGAGAAATTGAATAAAGAATGTATGAAGAGCAATCTCAAGACCTTGAGGCATACCAGAAAGAGACTCCGTACGCAGATAGAAGAATATAATTTGGTGGAGAACCCCCAGTGCACAGTAGAAGCATGGTGAATATTTCCTATAACATCAAGATGACTACTCAGTAGATCAGATCTCATGATGACAGAAGAAGTGCCACAAGGATATGTTCCAGTTTTCCAACTATGATATACTCTATTGTTCAAATCTACATGAAGCCTTCACAGTGTTCCAAACTAAAGTACATTTGAAATCAAGCATTACATTATCCATGATGAAGACTAGAAAGGAGAAAATGATTTCCCCAGTACATATCTCCACAAATGAGCAGATAAGCAAACATTTTGGTAAAGCTTCTATCCAAGATGAAAGAGTTTGCATACTCAAGCTAGATCTCATGGAAATAACTTCCTTCTTATTGAAAAAGGAAGAAATGACTCTTCAAGTTAGGAGGGAGCACTGAAAACATTATTGAAGACATTCATCTTTAAATTTGAAAAAATAGTCCATCTTCGACATATGCTTTCCTATCAGAAAGTGGATTGAGACTTCTGACGGACAGTCACTTTCCATTGTGGTTAACATGGAAAGTAGTCTGATTATTGATGTATCATAGACAATGACTTCCCATTGTGGTTAACATGGAGAGTGGTCTAGGGCAGTCTCTCTTCTTGAGGGTTACTCAAGAAGACTAGCCCGCCTCACTGGACAATGATTTCTCTTTGTGGTTAACATGAGGAAGGGTCTGTTTTGGAGGTTGATGCAGGACAGTCTTTTCCTCTTGTGGTTAATGGAGGAAATGGTCCAGACAATCATTCCTTAGGGTTTATACATTCTCTCCAGGGTGCACTTTGATTAGTGTAGGAGGAATGGCCCAGGGTGGGGAATGGTACAGGCTCAACAATCAGGGATAGACATTTCTTAGGGTTATACATTCTCTCCAGGGTGCACTTTGATTAGTGTAGGAGGAATGGTCCAGGACAGTCATTCCTTAGGGTTTATACATTCTCTCTAGGGTGCACTTTGATTAGTGTAGGAGGAATGGCCCAGGGTGGGGAATGGTCCAAACATTCCTTAGGGTTTATACATTATGTTCAGGGTGCACTTTGATTAGTGTAGGAAGAATGGCCCAGGGTGAGGAATGGTCCACGCTTAGAAATCAGAAACAATCCTTCTTCCTTGGTTGAGAAGAATAGGAAAGATAGCCCATTGCTGATGTTCTATACTGATGGAAGGTATTCTTTCATATCTCACAAACGTGAGTGAAGGCTTGGCCCATATGATTCAGTTTATTTTTAACAATATTTTCTGTGCAGGATGGCATTAGATGATTGTTATGGAGACTACCTGTCTCCAGACAGTAGAGATATACTATTGTGGTGGATATGTTCCACTATTCGTGAGGCAGATATTCTTTCAGAGCTCATAGATGTGAGTGAAAGATTGGCCCAGACAAATCAGTTTATATCATAACATTGTTTCTATGCAGGTTGCTATCAGATGTTTGTTATGAAGACTGTATGACAATAGATGAGGACTACTGTGGTGGATATGTTCCATTGTTCGCAACCATACATTGTTGATCAAGTACTTGTGTGCTACTTGGTGTGGTAGTGAACCACTAGATTGTAGTTATGTACTACTATAGATAGACACAGTTGTGTTCTATTTCTGTTCTAACTGCCTTGAAGACTATCAACAGTTTATTAAAACTAATCACCATCCAAATAAATGATGAACAAAGATTTTCCAGACAGAAATTGGTTCAGAGCATTTACTCCTCTAGATTATAAGAGTGGCTCTTGTATCACTCTATGGTGTAAGTGACTTATCCAGCATCATGTCTAATTACTTAGATGAAGTATGGTTTCGAGAGATGATGCAGCTAATGGTGATGGTGATATTGATGCTACCGGGTAAATGGTATGTTTTTGTGCTCAAGACCATTACCTATAATACCTCCCTAGCTAGGAGGGAGTGTTAATATTATGGTAGCTTTGAGAGGTATTTACCTCCACGTGTGAACCTGACGAGAATATAAGACTCCGGAAAGTAAGAGAAAACCCTAATGAGTTGGCTAATAACCCTAGAAGTCTTGTCAGCACAAGATGATAATTTATATTAGGTTATTAGCCTCCAAGAGAAGAAGTCAACCAGAAATAATAATAATATACTAAACAGACACATATCCAGAAGGATAAGTCGGCCCCAACAAATCTGGTAGAACTAGTATAAATACAGGGTGCCAGTTCTCATTTGACAGCATCTCAGAATTGCAGTTCCCAGTTTGGTGCACACTGCAGTTCCCACTTTGGTGCGCACATGTGGAGGAGGGTTGTAGGTGCAACTGCAGCAGCAACTAGTTTTCAGTATGAGCTTGGACTATCTCTTGGCTAGAGTTTGGACTATCTGATCAGCTATTGTTGGTGCGCTATCCTTGGAGGAAGATGCGCTACACCTTGTTTGGCTATCTAGCCTAGGGTTTTCTTCCGGAGTAATTCTCATTCAAGGTTAAGGTGCTCGGAGGGTGGCTTTGGCCTATGGTTGGGTGACGAGGGTATCGTCAATGGTAAAATGAGCACACTATCTTCTATATTCTAACAGTTCCTTCGATCCATAGTTTTATGATCCCAAAGAAGGTAAAATCAATGGTTTTTCACGTTTAGAGACTCTGAAAAGAACATAAAGATCACTCCAAGGATGATGTTTTTGTAAATTTAGTTTCCCAAGCCCCAAAAAAGTGTAAAACAATATAGGGGAGAACTCCTCTAATAATACTTGATTAGAGTAGTCATTTTTCATAATTAGTCTTGCAAGGCCGAAAAAGAGATAAAATACCACTCGAAAGACGCCCTTTCAAACTTTTTAACGAGTGTTAAAGGAAGCAATCTCACTCGACAATATTTTCATGTTTAGGGAGTCTAAAAATAGCTTAAAGGAGACTCCAAAGGGTTCTTTTTGGTATAAATTTTATGAGTCTGAAAAAGATATAAAAGTATACTCAGTAACCTATTATCATGTTTTAACAAGCACGAAAAAAGAAAAAGGATTGAACTCAGTAACTTGTTCTCATGTATTTACGACCACAAGAAAGAACAAATACTAAGCTCATTATAGGAAAGACTACTACATTACAAAGTGAATGACCCCCAAATGAGGATCACTCCTAGAAGTGTATCTCTCTAGAGGTGTTTTCCCCTCATCTTTCCTGATAGAAGTTAATGTCTTATGTCCAGCATGATGTCCAGAGGTTGGAGACCTACCCCCCAATCATCGTTTCTTTCGATGACTCTTCTTCTTTGCTCGTTTAAGTGTCTGGTTACTAATGGGAATATTTTCACTAGGCAGAGGAGAAGGGAGTAGGATAACTCGGGACCAATATTACCTCCTGAGTGTCCTTCCTCCGGCAACTCCCAGTTCTTACGGAGACTCTATCCCTAGACACTGCAGCATTCCATACTCTCAAATTTTAAATCCTGCAATCTATGGAATTATTACCCAGATGCTGAAAATATTCAAATCAGGCAATCATGTTATCCCATCCACCAGACGATTATGTTGTCCCATCCAACGATGTTGTCCTTTAAAATTTGTCCCAGATCAGATCCCGCAAATAGATTGAAATTTGAATTTGAAATTTAGATGGGCGCGCTTCATTTGAATATGTCTGGAAGGAGTAGATATTAATGGTTACACGCTTCATTTGAATCTATTTGAATCTATCTAGAAGGAGCAGATAATAATGGATACCAAAGCAGAGAAGAAAGACTAAATATCCAGGCTCCTAGCACCATGGTTGTAAACACCATGCAGATGGTGAGGAGGCATTGTCACATGTAACCATGAGAGGAAAAGGCCATGGTGGTGGTGGTGAAAGTAGGTTGTATTCGAGGAGGCGTTGTCACATTTCACCATGAGAGGAAAAGGCCGTGGTGGTGGTGGTGACAGTAGGTTGTATTCTCTTCAGAAGACATAAAACAAGCCCAGATTTACTTTGCAGACATGTGCTTGGCGTGCACTATGAACAAGGGTTTTTCCCAGACTAGAGCTCTGAAACATTTGCCTCATGCGCAAGGAAAAGACCATGACAATGATGAAGATAAGGAAATCCTCCCTTCGTCAAAACTGTAGCACAACGCTAGCAATGAGGATGATATTGGTGTCTCTCAATTTATCATGTCCCCATTGATTAGAGACTCGGACTGTGCATCAGCTCATTCTCGGTGGCAAGAAAATGGGGGTTGATACCCTTTTCCAAGAGACCATATTATTGGTGAAGTTGATCATTGTGGCCCGTGTTCCACTTTCATTATTGGCGAAGTTGATCATTGTGGCCCGTGTTCCACTTTCATTATTGGCGAAGTTGATCATTGTGGCCTGTGGGTAATGAAGCCCAATCTTCCCCAGGGTGAATGTTTCCATTTGCATCCAAAACCTTTTCCCTATGAAAAAAGGAGAATAAGTTTATTGGACCAGAGGTAGCCTATTCTATAGCTTACTGTAAAAGGTAGATAAAGGTGATCATGCATATTTCATCAAAGTATAAAAAATCAACCTTTTATCAAATTTCTACGTTACATTTGACAACATTTAATCTTCAAATCTGCAGTGATATAGATTCAAAAAGAAAATGAAAATGAAGGGTGCAATAATTCAACACATTAGTAGTTTTTCTACGATGATAATTGTTTCATCGCTACCAACGTCACTTAGCACAATGAAAATAATTTCACCTCGAAATAATTTGCACAGATAATCAAATTGCTAATGATGCTTCATCCTTCGCAATATCCATTATTATTCCACAACGATCGTAAACAAAGCGATATATATTCACTCATCACACACCGTCCCATTTTAATTATTCATGGATGTGATGGAATGAATTGTTGTTATTTGGCAGTGATTGAGGCCAATCTTTCATGAGATGAACTCAATTCCAATGATTTTCAATTGTGGCCGAGTAAATGTAGGATTCAAATAAAAATATTTGATGAGATAAATTTAGAAATATGATCTGAAATTAAATGGTATAACATATGTATGTACTAATAATTTTTCAAGAAAGACTATATCTTAATCCTAAATTTAGATATCACCCAACCACAATCATTAATCAGTAATACATATTAGTGCATCGTTTGTATAGGGTAATAGTTATGTCAAAAAAATTGTTATATATGTATAAATTTAGATATTACCCAAGCACACTCACTAATCATTAATACATATTAGTGCATTATTAGTCGCTACCAAAGCAAGACTATAGCAATGAGTTTTTGTTGACTATGTATTAGTTTGGAGTTGACTAACAAAAAATTAACAATTTGTTATAGTTAAACTTTACATTTTGAATTTTATTATTTTGTTGAGATATTTAAATTTATTTATCTCTAATTTTTCTTTCATATTATTGGACCTCAACATTGAGGTCTTATTGCCTGAATGCCAGTGGTAATCTTGGTAACACCACTTGCATTAACTTTTCACTTGTGATATGTCATAGGTTCACTACCATCGTTTTCATAGGTTCAATAGGTTCACCGCCAATTCTATTCAGTGGTTTGTTCGACACACTTCTGCTGGCAGCTCTTTCTTCTTTCTCAATAGGTCTGTTGTAATAAATGCAGCCTTGTTAACTGAGTTCTTCGTTCTCTAGCGACAAGTATGTTGTAAGAAATGCATTCTTGCTAACTAAGTTCTTCGTGACGAATAATAAGAAGGCACCATGGCTTCACGTATGCAAACCCTGAGGGTGCTCATCCCAGGAAGCCAAGGACTAGACAGGCCTATTTTCTTTATAGAAGTCATGGATTACATCATGGACCTTAAGATGCAGGTTTAGGCCATGCATGCACTCGCAAAAGAGTACTCGAATTCAATTGTTGATTCTTCTTTCCTGGACTAGAAAATCATGAGGTTGAATCTCGAGTGTCATGGGGAGAATGACAATTTTGACATCATGTGGGAGGGACAACGCTTCTAAAAGTACCTTATAGTTCAAGG
This sequence comes from Picea engelmannii, assembly GCA_009831015.1. Lineage (NCBI taxonomy): Eukaryota > Viridiplantae > Streptophyta > Pinopsida > Pinales > Pinaceae > Picea > Picea engelmannii. Next base: position 2,169,523 of record ML782123.1, on the reverse strand, counting down.
AGCTCGGTATTTTATAATTTGTTCGCCAAGAGAGGTCTTTGTTGTATTGTCAATGTCCAATTTTAATTGTCTTGTTTAAATATATAATTGTGTGTATGATTGATCAAGTTTAGCAAACTAAGAGACTCAATATTGCTATTTCTTTGACATCCTGGCTTCTATATATAGGCGCCTGTGAAGAATGTCTTTCTGCAATTTTGTTTTCAAATATGCATTTGTGGGTGATCACTATATGATGTCTTGTACCAAATTGATTTTCCTAAATTTATGATTCTCCATATATGTGTAACATTATTCACTCGAATTACAATAGAGCCATGCTAACTACCGACTATTGGTAGTTGTTTAAGATCTCTTTCTTCACTTCCGTTAGGTTTTAATTTGCATATAACACAAGGGCTTAGGGTTTTTATACAACCGGGTTTTTCTCGTTTTTATAATCTCTAATTTCCATATTCAACGAGCGGATAGGGTTTCGATAGGAAAAGGGTAGCTAGGGTTTCAATGGCCAATGGAAAACTGAATTTAATGTGTTTTATAATATTTTGCAGGGTTTCAGATGAAAAATTGATTTTAATGTGTTTTATAATATTTTGTAAATTTTAACTTTCAAGGCTCATATGCGATATTCACATGATCATGGAAATATCATTGAACGTGGTGATAACAGTGACTGATAAGAACATGTCGTGTCTTTTCTTTCCAATCTGATCTCTTTAACAGCGACAAGTATGTTGTAAGAAATGCAGTCTTGCTAACTGATCTCTTTGTGCTTTCTCGACAAGACTGTTGTAGGAAATGAAACCTTGGTAACTAGAGCTCATTCTCTGCATAAGGGTTATGACATGCATTGAAATCTTACAGACCACCTCAACTATCCCTTTTCGGCAAGGACTGTGCTACCATGTAGCCTTGTTTGAATAGGGTAATAGTTATGGCAAAAAAATATTATATATGTAAAGAGGAAATTAGTGCAAAAAATCATTATATATGTAAAGAGGAAATTAGTGCAAGGATATAGAACACTTCACATATTTTAGGAAGCTCAAACAATAAAGAAATAAAGAGGACAACAATTTAGGTGTACCAAAATATCACAGAGTGGGAAGCATAAATAAGAGATAAGAGAATCACATACATAAATAAAGACAAGTATTTAGCTAAAATGATATGTATATCTGGTATTATTATAGAAGGTATCAAGTTTGGTCAACAATTGTAGAGTAGTAACTTTGTTTTGGCATTTCTATTTTGATACATGGAACATGGCTTTAATATCGAGTTTAAATGTTGAAGTCAATCTAAGTTTATAAATATTGTCTTATGATGTGAATGTTACATGTATTAAAAGTTATGTGACCACATGTAATGTTTTTTAGTAGATATATTGGCCAAGACTTCACCAGTGAATAACATCAACTGATGTAAAAATAATTTGTTCTTTCTTAAGTTAATAAGTAAACCATGATGTAATCTAAAAAATATAATATGATATAAAAACATGGAACTATGGTTTACATACCGAGGAGAACCATCATATGACAAGTGGCTCCATGTAATGCATTCCCTATTATTAGAAAATTGTGGAAAAAAGTAATAAAATCCTTAATATTTAAACACCAACTCACTTCCATGTACACAAATGCTCGTCTTCAATTCCCCCCACACACATTATCATTAGAGTTTAGAGTTTTTATTTTTAAATTACTTGGTTTCTTTCTTATTCTTTGAAAATCTTGTTTTTAAGTAGAGCTCACACAAACCAAGGGAGTGAAGGTTGAACTTTCTCTTAGAGGCTATTTTCAATCACACTTTAATAACACATTATTTATCTAGTTAGTTTTATAAAGAGTGGGATTTTTTCCAATAAAGACATTGTCTAGTTAGTGTTAACAAGACTAACCATCCATTTTGTGCACTAGAACCTTCCATTATGGATCTATAGTGTTGAAAAACAATTGTTGCACAAATTGTAATTTGAATATAAGATTTATTTTGTGCCCTTTTTAGGGGGTAATAATGATATCCCGAGGTAGAGGTTGGTAGTAATTACAATTTAATGATGAATTGAATATTGCATATGGGGAAATCATACATGTTGTGATATTTAAATATTGTCTAGGGTATTTTTAAGCCTAAAAAATGTTGGTAAAACATGTCATAGATTTTTGTTCATTAAATGACATTTATAACATCAAAATATAACATTAAAAACCAACATCAATATTGATTGTTAAAAAATAATATATACATATGTGTGCATCTCAAAAAGTTAAAAAGAGACATTTTTCCCTTGTTCGAAAGCATTGCATCCCTTGTACATAAAAATATGTATCTAGTTAAGTTGCAATGTTACTTAATGTGTAGAGAAATATTGTAAAGTCTAATTTAGTACATATAAAAAAATAACTTAATGCTCTAGATGTATTATGCCTACATGTACATCATTCAAAATTGTATGCCATTGACTCCCCAAATTTACAAGTAGTGCATCAAACACATGTAGAAGTTATTACAACATATTTACCTTATCTATATTTTCATATTCACTCATACACCCATTAAACAAAAAGTTAACAAAACACTTGACCTCTCATGTATTGATTGTATTAGCTAAGAAGCAATAAAATTTATGTTACTCACCTACAACATGGAATAATTTTCACCACTTTATCTTGAAGATTTACCTTAGATTTCCTACCTTCATTAAACGACTTGTACAAAATAGAAATAAAAACAAGAATCTTTAAACAAGTATTTATTGAGAAAAATCACGCTTTTGAAATTATTTGTATTTGATGAAATATACCTTTGACTTAAAATAGTATGTCAAACCTTTTTCATAATATGGGGATGTGTGGTAGATTTGTCTACATCTCACTTTGCATAGATGCAAAATATTTCACCTGGAATGTCACTATTCCTTTTTAAGGGCTGTCGAGTTAATTAATTAAATTAATTTTTTATCATTAAATTATCAATCCGGGGGTGTAATCTTAGAGATGCTAACACTATATGTTCAGGTACTAGGACAAGAATGACTATATAATCTAAGGAAAATAACATGAAACCACACTCCTAGAAAATCACAAGAAACTTGTTCATTGGACAAAAAAACAAGAAAGTGCTTGATCCAGGTGGATATCGAGCCACCCACCTATTCCACGGGCTCGAAAAATAGTTTTCCATCTTGGAATTTTTTCGGCAATTTTTGTCAGTGTTTCATGGAAACCTGCACAGGAGATCTAGCTAAAGCAAGTACAAACAAAGATTATCAAGAAAAGAAGAGAGATTCAATATGGAAGAATGAGAAAATATATTCACACTACTCCAATGAGTTGATGATTGATACATAGATCATGATCAATATGATACAATGAATGAGTGGAATACACTCATATATAGGGAAAAACGTTCCATGATTAAGAAAAGAAATCAAGCAGTTAGCTTTCCTTAGGAATGCATGCATGCATAATAGTGATGGTAAAAATAGAAATTCTAAAATAGAACTGGTTCGTTAACTCCCACTGAACTAGTGTGTCGAAAATAGAAATTTCTCCAACACCACCCCTGAACATCACTATGGAGTAAAAATTGAGTCCCGACTACTAGGCCATTTTAGGTACTCATGTACAATGAAACTATTGAACACTGAATAAAGTGAGGAACGGGGGAAAACCATGTGGGGGCAAAACCCCCCTTCAAAATATAATGTATCAAAAGAAGAAAATAATAGTTTCTAGACAACTGTGTTCTTCACTGCAAGACCATCTCGCAAAGTTTGAAACTTCTGCTCACTAAAAATCTTCGTGAAGATGTAGAAATCTTTATGGATCTGATGAAGTCCTTTAGCAACCTTTTGGGCCTTGTACCTCTTGATCCTATGGACCCATATGCACCTGAAAATATTCCTTTTTAGTGGACGTGGAACTAGATTCCAAGTCCGGTTCTGTAGGAGTGAGTCATACTCCTTCTGCATGGTTGCTTGCCATAATGGATTTCCCACAACCCTATTGTAGTTTTGTGGATCAGTATATTGAACCATATAGCAATGCATGGGCATCGCAAGTTCTGAAGCTGAAAGTACATGAGAAGGCTCCTCATGCTAATGAGTTTTGTCCGATCTTGTGTAAGAGACTCAATGAATTGAGCCAATGTAGGCATTTTCCAGTTTATTCCAAAAAGACATATGCCAGAATGGAAATTGGAGACATATACAACGTATTCTAGTCCTAGCTTTGCCAAGATTGTTAGAATAAGTTGTTTCTCTTGTGTAGACTTGTCAATACCACATTTTCCCAAGCTCAATAGAAAATATTTAAATTTAGTAAAACAATCTTGTATATTATCAAAACTTTTAGGGTCTAAGGTATTCAACTCTACCTCAAGCATATGACCTTGCATCTCATCCTGCTTTACAAAGAGTCCTTCCAAGGTGGTACAAATCTTGTTTGGAGTCTTGCATGCAGAAAGGTGGTAGATCACTGGAGATTAACTCAAGAATTATTCTCGTGGCCTCATCCTTACAGTTCGCCCATATCATCTTCTCAATCGTTGATGTAGGTTATGTTTATGTCGCCATCGTCAAATTATACAGTCCTTTCCTTCTGAGTTGGAATTCTGCCTTGGGATTCCAATCAAAATAATTGTATGGTGTGAGGATTACCACCAAGTTTGATTGTATAATAGTTGTCCTATCCATATCTCCCACTGTTTCTATAAACCCCTAAAAATTTACTCTCAATTTGCAAGTGAAAAATTAAGAAATCACGACAGAAAGGGCACTTTAAGTGAAAATTTGATTCAGTTTCAAAAGATGATCTTCTGACTTAATTTATGATCAAACAGTGAGGAATCATGCCAAATGGTTGAAAACCCACTTGCATAATGGGTCGATTTACTTCTCTTGGGGGTCGTTTCCTCAAAAACTTAATATTTTGGGAGAAATCACTATAGAAAGGTATGGCCATAGATTCGTATTAGTTTCAAGAGGCTATCATGCACCTTAATTTCTGAGCAAATGGTTAAGAATATCACCAAACGGTTGAAAACCCACTTCCAAAATAGGTTACTTTACTTTCCACGCGAGTTATTTCCTCAAAAATGTAATATTTAGGGAGAAATAACTGTTGAAAGGTACAACCATAGATTTAGCTCACCAAAACTTCGATTTTCCTTTTTATTTGGCTTGTCTGGCTTGCTCCAAGCAGCATAGCTCTGATACCATGTCAGTGTTTCATGGAAACCTGCACAGGAGATCTAGCTAAAGCATGTAACACCCTGTTCCCCCCAACTTGTAATTAATCTTAAAATAGGATTACCATGCTAAGGCATGCAGACAATGTAAATGTATTATTGTTAAACTGCCCATAACTGACTGTTGGGGGTGAAGCCTTGAAGTACGAGCCATGATATCTCTAGAGGAAAGAAATCAGTTAATGAAGAAAGGACTGGTGGTTGAATCATCAACCACCCCCATGAATGGAAACATGGTCTACCTACAGGATGTCAGCTCGAATGGAAAACTGAAGAAGAGTATCGTCCACCCACTGCATGAGAAGTGATGGAAGAATAGATCCATAAAGAAATTTGTTAAGAAGATCTCAATGATGAAGACCCAGATGAGACATTGGTGTCCATTATCTCTCTTAATGAAGGTGAAGTTGTCCTACCTCAACTTCCTCTACACATGAAGATTAAGAAATGATCAACATGAGTGAAACAAATGATCTTGTTGAGAACCCTTCTTACATGGTCGATCAACATATTGATGATTTCATACATTTTGGGAGATGTAGATGGGGTGTGGGTTGCATCATTTTTTAGGGAGATCCTATTTACAATGTTGAAGGTAGCTCTCAAGAAAAAGAGTTTGAGTTGTCATCTTCAAAGGACTAGTCTTTATGCATATACGATTCATTTTTTTAGCAGCCTGATGGTGATATGCCATAGACTTGTTCCATCCATGTGAGGATGACTTTTCACAGCGTATTCAGGATGATTTTCAGCCATCCCTTGGGAGTTGTGATGCACATCCTTTTGTGGATGTAGACATGTTCTATGAACCTTCGTCTTCAATTTTAGATGAACATCAAAACCTGGCCATCCTAGAGAAATCAAAGGCTCACTCTACAAAGAAAAAGTATTTTCATATTGGGGATTTTTACAAGGATTCACAAATGAAGAGGCAACATTTTTCTCTTTAGACATGAGCTTGTCCCTTACCTCATTTCTTCTTCTCAAGGAAATAATGGGGTCTTCTTGGGATCTCTCATATCTTCCCAGCCTTCAGGAAGTAGTGATCATGCTAACCAGGATGGAGATGAGTCGTCGTCTACATGCCATAGTCTCATTCAGAGATGGATCGATCATGCTTGTGGATGTTCTTTCCAACAGGATTTCCTCCCTCCCACCCATCTCTATCAGTTGCCTCCTATGATTGATTATATGTTTATTCATTTCCATGATTCTTATGTTCTTAACTTGTCCTTGATATTTTTTATAACTAAGCATAGGGGGAGACACTTGGTTAAGATGTTGAGCATATGGTTACACCGGGTATACGATTTCACCTGACATCCATTGAGACCCGGTCTCCATGGGCCACTAGCTCTAGGTAAGTAGGCAGGTCATATTGATTTCCCATGAATTTTCGTCTTGATTTCTCATGGTAGTTTCACGGGGTCTTCACTCAATGAACCTGGGGCATAGCACCTTCATTAATGGGATATTAAAGAATACCCCTAATTTCACTAGATATTGATAAATACCTTCCAAAATCCTTGTGTTGAACCCCCCTCCCAATGCATCTTTCCAATAAAATAAACCCCTATTTTTACTATATGCCTCTTTGTACACCCCCCAATAGCTATAAACCACCTAAGACCCCACATTTCCCCCCAATAACTACAATATAATGACTTTGTTTTTCATAATTTAAAAACCCCCCTTATAAATGAATGTGATAAGATATTTCTCAACAAGGGGAATCCCACATGAGGGGGGTTCAACAAAAGGATTTTGGAAGGTATTTATCAATATCTAGTGAAATTAGGGGTATTCTTTAATATCTCATTAATGAAGGTGCTATGCTCCAAGTTCATTGAATGAAGACCCCGTGAAACTATCATGAGCAAGCAAGATGAAATTCATGGGAAATAAAGATGACCTACCTACTTACCTAGAGCTAGTGGCCCATGGAGACTAGGTCTCATCGGATGCCAGGTGAAATCGTATACCTAGTGTAACTGTAATACCCTCGTTTCCCCCAGTTTGTAAATATAACTATAACTGGCCAAGAGACTATGGAAGACTAGATATGTGTGAATGTTGGATTTAATAAACCTTTTTGTTATAAAAGGTCAATGTATGTTATAAAAGGTCAAGAGACTATGGAAGATTTTCCTCCACACGATCAACACTTAGCATCCAAAAATTGCATAAGAAAGAGAGAAATCGATTTTTCCTAATGAGGGCGAAAATTTCAGCCAAGTATCTTCTCAAAGATGGGAGAGTTGTGTCTCAAATGACATGAGTTTGATCTTTATTTATACCAAACCTATAAAATAAATTTTTTCCACCTAACATAGGTAAACCACAAAATAAGGGAGACATTTCCCTTTATTTTTTCCCTTTACAAAATAATATTATTTTAACTTTAAGAATGCACATAAGAAACCTTAGAAACATGACGTCACACCCTAAAGGGTGGCGTTTTGGTACTTTGGAGAAGTTGTTGGGGTTGTAGGAGAAAGCGATAGGCCTCCAAAGGCCATGTGTCCTCAAGCCAAGTGTCTCCTCCACAATGCAAGGGGTCCTCCCATCCAAAAGTGTCAAGTGTCCATCAATCATCATCATCACCACCAAACCCTAGCCCCCAACAAGACACAAGCCCAAGAAGTGCAACGATTTAAACTCCAAAGGAAACTCGTTGAGCTAATAGGGGCTAGGTGAGATCCTCTAGGGTGCCTCCAAAGCCTCCAAAGGTTACATCCATCATCTAAAGCTTGGGCCAAGGAATCCAACCTGTGGACTTCATGCCCCAAGGAAGCCCAAGCTAGGCTTGTTCTTCCAAAACTGTCCACCAAGAAAGGTCCTGCAAAGACAATGAATGTGCCCTCCAAGGGTCTCGAGTCAAACATGTCATAGCAAGTAAAATCATGTCTAATACATGATCCACCTAAACATGTGCATCAAAACTACCTCATCAAATTAAACAAGTGCTCAAAGATCCTATGCAATTGACCAAGTTTAGGTATGGGAGGGGTGTCATAAAAGCCGTATTAGGTGAGCCAAAACCCTCAAGTAAGAGATGCTTCCAAAGGTAACCCCTTCAAGATCATGTAGTGTATATGAGGTGGATGGGGATTAGACTTGATAGGTTTATGGGTTTCATGACATACAAGGGCTCGTATTGTCTCATCTATGGGTGTCTTTGTAGATGGTGTGTTGCACCTTCGTTTTCAATGCATCATTTTTCCAATCCCATTTATTGCAATTAATTAGTTAAGGTCCGAACATTTGGGTGCTCCTAGTGGGTAACATAATCTTGAAGGAAGCACCACAATCCCACTTGAAGCTAGAGGTACATATAGTTCCATATGGGTAACACAAATCTTATAACGCACTTATGTAAGTCTTTCAACAAGTGGGACATTTATTTATGTGAATTATTCTTTCAGATCTTCAACTCAAGAGAAACAGTTCATCGTTTTCAAGACCTGTTTTGGCGAGCATCTAAAAGGTTATGATTTTGGCTTTTAACTTTTTCCAGCTACAATCCCTCTGGGCCTTCAACTCCTTCTTCTCATGAAATGATGTACATGCCCTTCTTGGGTCAATAAGGCCAAAAAACCTAGAAGAGGGTGATGTTGTAGGGGAACAAGAGATGGAAAGTGGTAAGTATGGTCTGAAATGGTACGACGACCCCTCAAGAAACCCCCAAGTCACACCCTTTCCCCAATAGTTGGCCACTTACTAGGAAATCGATGACACACCAAGGTGAAACAAGGTTAGAATCAAAATGTCTAAGTAGGCATTCCATAATAAAAAGAAGCTTCAATACAAGATATTTAAATGCCTCAAATATTAGAGTGATACTTACCACAATACTTGACTTGTACCTCATGGAGCAAGACCCAATGTCTTCCGGAAGAAAAATGGTGTGGTGAATGCCATGGTGATGGATCCAGAAGCGTGGTGGTGAAGTGGGTCTCCAACTATGCAAGTGGAAATCACCGGTCAATTTGTCTCTCGATACTCCATGTCTGCAACCTTAAGGCCTCGAGACATTATCTCCTTAGTCATCCCTAAAAATGGGGACAACAAGCACATCTAAACTTGTGTTGCATAATGACTTAGATGGTTCAACACTATTATTGATGGAAAATTAACCTAATCCTAATACATTTTCACTATTCTAAGATAACAAATAAAAAAAAATTAATTCTTTCAATTGAATATTCACAAGGGCATAATACATCCTACTTAATTTAAACAAATAATATAAATAAATTATGTTTTTAGGCATTATATGTTATCTTAACTTTTAGTAGAAATACTTAGATAATGATTTAAATTATTTATATGTCATGCAGTACATACAGAGTTAACCCATAAGCGCGAGTGGCCTGCTACTTATCCTCAGACAACTTTCCTTGAGGAATAGCCTGAATCAAACATATCAACTGCTCGCTAGTCCCAGAGATCTTTTGGTCCTCGTAGAATTGCGGGCTACTCAGCATAGCCTCCCAGCTTCTGCAAACAGCTTTTAGCTTATCGTGTGAATTGTAAGAGACTTTGAGCAAGCGTTCTCGACCGATTTGGGAATAATATCCATTAATGCCACTATAAAGCTTCGGATTACTCGAAATTAAAGAGAAACCAGTCGATAATTAAATCACAGATATTAAAAATTATTCGACTATGCTAAAATAGAATGAAGGGTGTGAGAAAATAAAGAAAAATCACCGGAGAATCTTGCGCTGAAAAAACGAATGAAGGCTATGAGCAAATAGGGGAAAACACTAAAAATATTGTGCTGAAAATACCAGGAAATCTTGCGCCAAAAACCACTGAAGTGAATGCACGAACATAAAGGGTAAGGTCCCATGAACTCTCTGTCCCACGGCGCGTGCATTCGTAGAGTTCACAGGTTTCAGGGAGTTATTCTCACATGCAGCACACAGAAGCATCGTTCACCTTCAAAGATTCTCGGTAGCGGCCATACCTTCACCTGATCTGTTTGTGTTTCCATAGCGCAGACAGATTGCCATCGGCCATTAGGATCTCTTGGTCGAGAAGCATGATAATCATAGAACAAGGAATGCCAAAGAAAACAGAGAGAAGGTTTTTGAAATTTCAAAAAATTCAAAAATATGAACGCGGGAGGAAAGCGGAGGGCGGGCTTGTTACAAAATTCAAAGAAAGAAACGGTGTTAACAACAGTTTATGTCACGCCCCGTTTGATAAAGTAGAGTCCCATAGTTCCCCTATGCCGGAGAATGCACTGGACGTCAAGTATCTGGCGCTATGGAATGCTGACAACGTATAGGGGATAGTACCACAGCACGAAGGGGGTCGTCGGAACCGGAAAGCTACCTACCGGAGTAAGGACACTCGGGAGGGAAGAATGCTCCCCAGTTAATCTACTTCGAGGAAAAGAAGGTTCAAGTACTCGATCCAGAGTGAGATTTGATTCAAATGGAGGTGGGTCTATTTCATTTTTTAACGTTCTTGACATAGAAAATGAACTATGCTCGTAGGCATATGTTTCATTTTTTAATGAGCTTGACATAGGAAAATAAATATGCTCGTGACCCTTTGTTTCATTTTGTAATGAGCTTGACACAGGAATAGAACTATGCTCATGAAGACCAGGTACTACCAAAGGATTATATGATTCTAGGGATTGTCACACCTGAATTGAAATCATGTTTAATGTGGAAACTTACGTGATGGCAAGAGAGAGAAAAGGAAAAAACCCCATGAGCGAGGAATCCTTAAGAAGACCTACTCCTACACTCTCAAAACTATTATGTCCTATAAAAGGGACATTATTCGCTGCAACATTGTGGAGATCTGGAATTGTCTAGTCAAGTTGGTCAACAATAATAATTTTTTCTTGATGAGGAAATCATAAGATATGAAACACCAAAGATGTGATAGCACTCATCGCACAGAACCAACTATGACCAAGGAACAAATTATAATCTAGGGGCGCGTCAACTACTTTGAGATTGACTGAAATAGTCTTACCCTTCAATGTCATAGTGAAAGATTGCAAGAGTTCGTGAGGTTGGAAACCATGTCCATCAAATGATTTCAAGGTGGTAGGAGATGGGGTAGGTTTAGGAGATCCAAGGGCTCTCCAACAAGGCAGAGGCATGACACAAGTGGAGGTTCCTTCTACCAAAGTAGTGCAATGGATGTTCTTTCCACCAACCAAAATTTGAATTTGGAATGCTAAGTGGTGGGAGAGACTCTCCTTAGAATAATCCATATTAAATGTAATCAGGTTTGAATCCTCTAGATCCATAGCCCCAATGGCTAACAATAGGGTTCTACGTTGACTTGGACAATTATGTAGAACTTCGAGGGTTGACATAGCACAAGGTGTTTGCACCAAATCTTCAACGACATTGTAGCTTTTGGCAGTGCAGACATTTGGATTAAATGTAAATTTTTGAATTACTCTCTTGGGTGGGTGCAACACTGCGTCATAAATTGGCTTCTCAATCTGAAGAGGATTGGAAGATGTTAGAGGAGTGGATGTGGAGGGTTGATCGACAACCTTTCCTTTAGTATGATCATCTGGAGGAGTGTCATAAGTATTTTCTCGAGTGGTTATATTAACTGTATTAAACATGTAAACCTCAAAGGCACTTGTGGAAGCATCCCCATGGTGGGAATGACCTGTGTTTCCCCCTGGGGTATAATTTTTCACAACCAAATGCTAATGTTGAACCGATTGGGAGGTACCCTTAATAAATTTAGTGACAATCTCATGATGATGGAAATATTTCATGTAGTAATATTCAATTGAGTATCCATAGTCTTAGGATTATGTTGCTCATTAGAAGATTTATTGGATTTACCCTTGTTTTTCTTTTTACCTCCTAGTAGCTGAGATGAAGTGGATTGGACCACATTCACCTCGGAGGTTTGAGCAAGAGTGGAAGTAGTTTTGGTGTCCAAAATGGAACTTGGTTCTAGACCAGATCTTAACGGATCATTCGAAGGGTGAGGAGAGTGAGGGATTAGATCGTAAAGTGTGTCGTACTGGGAATAAACCAATTCCAAATACTACGTACGAATGATGTCCTGATCCTCAGTAACAATGTTTCCCATATCAACATCATAGACAATGGGAGGAAAGAGCGACTTTGTAAACCAATCTGCTAAGAGTTAGTTCAGAATTGGAGCTTTAGTCAACCGTCTCCGTTGTCTCCACTCATGGATGTGATTATATATGTGGGTGGAAGAGGATTGTCAGATTGAGGTCAAAAGTTTTGTACTAGTCTCATACTGTATAGGAAGCTGAAAATGTCAGGAAAGCCATGGCAAGAGAATTAAAGTCATCAAAGGAGTTATGTGACAACTCAATATACTATTTCACTACTGCACCTGTAAGTGTTCTCTGAAAAAGTCTTAGAGGAATGGAATCATCCATTAAAGATTTGGAAAAACACCATAAATGGAAAGTCATAACCTGATTTTTAGGATCTTCCCCAGGTTTTCCATCGAATTTTGAGATGTCAGATGATAATTTGGCAGGGATGACTAGCGAAAACGAGGCATGCTGAATGGAATTGTTTATCAAATGTGATAGATCTGGCAAATCTAATGTAGCCAAGAATGTAAGTTTTCAGTTATCCTATGGATATTGGTGGTAACCATATGACATGGGAACACTAGCAAGACCATATCTAGGTTGTGGTGAGATGAAAAAACTAGATGGTCCTCCCATATATGGAGGTTACCCGGGTTGTCCACCCATGTAAAGTGGTTTTCCCGGTTGTCCACCAATGTACCATGATGGACCTCCTACATACTTATATTGGCCTAATGGTTCCCCCATGTATTTTGATTGAAGGGACTGTTGTGTTGGAATCATGGGGTTGATAGATTGATAAGAAAAATTTCCTTGCGGAAAAATTCTCAGTGGATTAGATTAATCCCACAAAGGGTTAGCAAATCCTAGAAATAGTTGCCCAGGATATAGACCAGTGGTAGTAGGGATAGAAGGAATTTTAGGAGTGGATTTCCCCCAGGCGTTTTGGTGTTGCAACCATGTAGTTTTCCCCCCAGTAAAAAATTTCCCTAAAGCTGAAGGTTTCCCGCTAGTAAAAAAATTCCCTACAGCTGAAGATTTCCCCCCAGCCAAAGGTTTTACTCCCATTTAAGATTCACCTTGTAGAGTGAAATCATATGTGATTGTGTGAAATGGAGGTTGATTAGCTTGTGTAATTGTGGTTGTGTGAATGACTTGAATGTCAGCCATCTCACCAAGTAAAGCACTTGGTGTGTGCATGTGTGTAAATAATGAAGCAGGAATGTTACTTGGCTCATGTGCGAAGGGATATGTATGTGAAAGTGGTTGAGTTAGGGTTACCTAGGTCACCAATGTTTCTGGTAAAAATGAAGCACCAACAGTAGAAAATATAGGATTTGTGGATAAAGATAAGTTCCCAAGTCCTTCAAGAAAACCAAAAGGTGACGGGTTCATGCCAAACGATTCTGTAGTGGTGGAACTAGGTGGTAATTGATAAGAAGAATAAGAATAAAAAAATCTCGTGGATGGTGGATCAATGAGTGGTTGGCCAAGTGGATGAGTAAAAAGAGTATCCGCGTAAGATGCAGTGCTCTCTACGAAAGTTGTGACCATTTCTTCAACATTTTGGCCACTTAAAGGAGCTACGTTCTCGATTTCAGAAGTGTGATCTGCAATCATTCCTTCAAAATAAATATTTTGTTGACGTTCCTTCACATCAAGATCCATACCTTGTAAATTGTGAAATATTTGATCCTAAGGCCGACTACGAAAGTTAAAGAAAAATACTCCTAAGAAAACTAAAAGCAATCAGCCAAGAAACAACATATTTAAGGATCCTCCAAAGATGGGATATCAAGCCACTAGTGAATAAAGGAGAAGCAGTTACCCCGACCTCCACGTAACAACCCTTCTCGGTGCAAGCAACCCTCTCTTTCACAGGATCACCCTCCAAGGGTACTGAATGTGTGATACGATGTCTACCCCAGGTACCATGGGAATCCCCCCACAATCATCTATGTAGATACCTAGGAAAGGCCACTAAGGTTACCAACCTATAGTCAACCTCTGGGCGGGTACAATCAACAGTTAGGACCAAATGTATGGGAAGGATATCAAAGTCTAAAATTATTCCAGAGGATTGAGGACAAGTGGACCAGTAAACTCCAGAGGACCCCAAATGGATTCGAAGTTCACGAAGTACTGGAACCAAATGAGTTAGTGGCACTTCAAAAAGAACCCACATTATATGCTCTTTTCTCTATGATTTGTCAAGATTTGGAGGGGTAATCTCCACTTATCTTTCGCATGTGACCTTGTGTTTATCCCATGTGTGAGAGGGGGTTCCTAGCTATGCTTATACAAAATGTAGATTTGTACACTCTTTAGTGCTCTATAGTATGTTTAGTAGTCTTGGAAAATTTAGTCATTTCACCTAGTCCAAAGACCTTAATCTTGTGCTATTATTGGTGTGCTAAAACCAAAAAATGTTCTAGTTGATTTTATTAGAGCATGGTTGATTTTAATGGATTTTACTCAATAGATTCCTGGAGATGAAACTAATGGTGTGAGAGAGAATCAACTCCAATAGAATGCAAAAGAATGAGATGCAATTCGTTCTTTTCGATGAATTCTATATATGGGAAGGAGAAGAGTTATATTCTTCCTAACACAAGCAATAGCTCAAAACAATTAAACTTTTCAATTCTGGGATCAAGATGATGCCAAACTACCAATAAAATGTTTCTGAAAACCAAAATGCGCATGCAAAACTTGTTCTTTTTCCAAACATATACCAAAACAAATTTCCTAATGAATGCAAAAAAAATCTTCGTTTGATTATGTACGCAAGGAGATATGCAAACTTTTTTGCTTCTTAACTTTCAAATGAAATGAAAGATATCTATGTTTGACACAAATAAATACGAGGAAAAAAATAAATAAAACAAAGTGCACTAAAAAATGATGAGAATTTAAAGAAAACAAGTGCGAGATAACCTATTCAATAAAGAACTCAAAGATGTAAAAAAGAAAGAAGAAAATCACTCATTAAATCCTCAAACGATGAGTAGCAAGAAACAACATTCAAGATTGGGTTGTGGCAAACAAGAGAGTCTGAATCATAGAGAAAAGCAAGATGTTTAAATGAAGACAAAAAGGCTCAATACCAAGAAACCTTTGCAAACCCTAGTTGATGAAAACTTCTAAACAATCAAGTAATCTGGAAACTTTGTGAGATGCATATCAAAGAACTCAAAGGAAGGATGAACAAAGGGATCTTGTTAACCCAAAGGAATCACAACTAGGAGAGAATATTGCAAACTCAAAGAAGGAATATGAATGAGTGTTAAATGTCAAATTCTAAAGCCAAACAAAGCCAAATACAAACCAAGAGTCTTTGGGAAAAAATCCCCTCAAAATTAGTCTAAGAAAATCAAGGAAGAAAGAGAGGAAAAAACCTAAAAGAGGAGATTGCCCCCTCTATTCTCAAAGAGACAGAGCACCATGGCACCTTATATCGGGCTTAGGGGAGCTCCATTCAAGAGAATGGCGCCCTAGAGGAGGCTTAGGGGAGCTCCAGCCAAGAGAATGGCACCCTCTAGGAGGATTAGGGGAGCACCAGTCAGGTAAGTTGTGCTCTGGTGTACACTACAGGGGAGTACCAATTTCTGAAAAGTTTAAAAATGACTTCCACATGCTCAAACTCAGCAGAGACTCAGTCAATGGCCCTGTAAACTCTTCAATGAGGAAGTGGAAATAGATCATAAAGAAGCATCAAACAAGCAAGATCTAATCACAACAAAATGATTCAAGATGAAAAAGAGGAAAATCTAGTCAAAGTCCTTCCCCAGCGGAGTTGCCATTTTATGTTGTGAGAAATCTTACCTTGCAGACAGGCTAATATCCCCTTTGAACCAAGACTCATATATTTGGTCCAAAGGTAGAAGAGAACAAGTGGTTATTACTTTCCCTATAGATCTAATTGAATCAATAAATCAAGAGAGAAGAAGAATGATTTGGCGTACCTTATTGCAATGTTCATCCTCACTGTTTCAATCCCGACACTTGATCTCCAAGCTCCTCAACGTAATTGAAGACTTGAAAAGACTAGCAAAGGAACTCTTCCTCCTAATTTAGATGATTATACAAGGCAGATTTATATATGAACACTGAAACGACAATAGAAAAAAAAATGTAGAACACATGAACTTGACAAGAATATGCCAAGCTGATCTTAATTGGTAATCCAAAGAAGGAACTTACAAAGCATGATTGACAATGCAACACTTCTCCAAGCTCTTCTTGTCTATCCCTTGCATGAATCTTGACATCAAAATGTTTATGCTTCCTCCATAATCAAAGGTTTGATACCTATATTGTTCCCCCCTTCACCATGGAAAGCCCTCATTATATAGGATTTGGAGGATTAACCACCATGGAGAAGATCACGCACTAGATCCACTAAATTGGGATCTCCAAGATATTTATGGAGAAAATATCTCTCAAGGATTTTAGGGAGAAAATATATGTCAAATATTTTAAGGAGGAAAAATCTCTCAAGATCCACCAAATTAGGATTTTGGTTTGAGAAAATATCTCAACCATCCATGAGATTCTCAAATTCGTTTTCTTGTAATTTGTTCACTCGCCTACCCTACCCGCTATTAATAATACATGAACAACAACCCTACTAAAGAGGAGGGCCCTTCCTCCATAGCAAGGGAGAAAAAATATAGAAACTACAACCTTAAGAACTCATGATTTGACACCACAACTTGCCAAATAATTATTATTCAATCAATAGGTGCAGATACAATTATTGTTACACATGAGTCCATTGACTATCCTCTATTCTCCAAAACCCACCCTAGTATCGGAGAAAAGATGTTCTACCCTTTTAAATTTTATATTCCTCTTCTAATATTTGAAAAATTACAATTATGAACAACCTTCAGAATCTTTTGATTCTCAAGTTGTTCAATGTCATATTAATTAAGAATATACAAAGGATATAAAATATTTCATGTAACCAATTACAACTTGCATAAATTATTTTCATGGAAATAGTTGGTCGAACTGTCATTTTATCTGGGAGGACATTCTGTGTTTAAAACATACACTAGTCATGACTTTAAGGTAAGCCACATAATCAGATAAATCAATCCTTGACATACGAGTCCATGGTTCAATGGTCTAGTCATCATCATTCAGTGATCCTTATGTGGTAACAACATTCTATAGTAGTGGTGTTTTTGTATCAAATCTCAGAGTAGAAGCACCTCAGAGTAGCATCACCTCAAAGCAGTAGCACCTTGGATTAGCAACACCTCAAAGTAGCAACATCTTGGAGTAGTAGCACCTTAGAGTGACAATGCCTCACAATAGAAACATCTTGGAGTAGCAACACCTCAGAGTAGTATCTCTTTGAAGTAGCAGCACCTCGGAGTGGCAACATCTGATTATTCTGCAAGATTATTTAGCAATTAATCAGTGGTTACCCAACATAGTCATCATCCTTCCCTAAATGAAGGAAAATATTAAAGAATCAATGCATCAAATGAACTTAACGTACCAGTGTCAAAAAGGCAAATCTTGGACTATGGTAATTATGGGAAAGGTGAGATTAAGAAGGAAAAAGGTATGAGGTAATTAAAAAAATGATGGAAAAATGTGTCATTCCCATGAATCAACAGTTTTTGAGGCCAAATTAAGAGAAGCACAAGAAAAGGCCTAGCAAGCTTAGAGAGAATCAACAAACTTGCACCAGATGAACGTATGAAAAATATTTTGGCACAGAGGTAGTCATACGTGGAAGTGGAGAAAATGAAGGATCAACAAAATATCCTTCAACGACATTTAGTACCACTGCATGAAGAAGCAGTAAGGGTGATAGGTGAAGTGGCCACTACACACAGAATGTGAACCAAGCATCCAACAAAGAAGAAGAATAACTTACAACCTTAATTGTGTAGGGAATCAAAGAGATTGTGGAAACAAAGAAAGAAATCATAAAGGAATATTCGACAGTGAAGGAAGCCTCAAAGAAGTTCATCCGGGATAGGAGAAGTGTGCAACAGGATTAAGTGGCTCGGGATGAGCCACAGGTGAGTGTTCGGGGACTATTGGACAGGCAGTTTTGAGATACAATTTTGGTAAAAATCCCAAGTATAGAATAAATGCGTAGATGAAAAAGGAATATTCAAGAGTGCACAATTGAGATGCATCCAGAATTGCAGTGCATAGAAAAAGGAATAAAGAAGAGATAAGAATAAAGGAGAGAGAAGAAAACAATAGAGAATAAATCAAGAGAAGAAAGTGATTGAAAAGGAAGGATGATAGCTCGACATGATAAAGATAGAAGGACATGGAAAAGAAGGAAGAACGAAATTCAGAGTGTGAAAGCAACATGCAGAGGGAAAAGAAGGTGAAAGAATCCAAAACAACAAGTCAACTTGAGTTATCATGAATTGTAATAGGGTTTTTGGGATGAATAAAGTAGGGTTTTAAGTCGCAGAGTGTATGTATAAATATATAATGCGTTGGGAGAATAGGGGTTGGTTCCTCAGTTCCTCATTTTTGGGTTCTATACTAGGTATCATTATGATTATGTTCTATTCTATAAAAGATAGGAATTCATGTCTCAATACTAAGGATATGATGCACAAAGAGAGAGAGAGAGAGAGAGAGAGAGAGAGAGAGAGAGAGAGAGAGTCTTTCATTGTAGAGACACTAGGCTAGGGGGAAGGAGAGATAACCATGATGTATATTTGTAAGCATAGTGTGCAATCCTAAAGAGATTACCAAACACATAATAAAGAAGCCATTTGTTGTGGACATATCCCAGAGTTGGGTGAACCACATTAACTCTTTTGTAGAATGTATTTTATAATGTTGTTCATGGATTCTATCAGGATGCATATTAGATTAGATATATCTTATGTATAATCATTACGCAATAATCGTGACTATTACAATAATGGGTTATGTGGTAATCTGAAATATAGTCGTAATATGAATTTGAAATCACTAAGTAGCTAATAAATAACAAGGATAGAGTAATGCACACATAACCAATACGTAAGAATGAAAAAAAATCACCTCCCATTCCCTCACTACTGTAAAAACATGGTTCTTGTAGTCCCAATAGATACCTCGGGTGGGACTTCATCTGTACATGTAGGTGATGTCGAAAGGGCCAATGTCGGGTGGGATCTTTTTGGTCAAAGATAACTCAAAACTAGGGTCTTAAAACCACGCACAACATCAACAAGAGCCTTTCAAGTTAACTCCATTGATGATTTCCAGGGCCTTTCACACCAACTTTGCTAATAGTGTTTGGAGTGTTTTTTTTCAACTTGGTCGATGGATTTCGAGAGATTTGTTTTTCACTTCTTTGATTTTCATTAGAGAATTTGACATTAACTTGTTCGATTTCAACTTCTAAGCCATTATTTCAACCTTTTTCCTCTTCGATTTTCACCAGACTACAAACCATGCCTACTATCATTTTGTCTTCTTCATATGATGATCTCCCTCCAAGCATCATCTCAAGAGAGTCCTCTAGTATTTCAATATTCTTAGTTATACTAAATTTAGCATCAATTCTAATTTTAATATTCACATTAATCCAACCTTTTCCATGCAGGCTTAGATATGGCTCCCAAAAAAGTAGCAAACAATACATTTATCATAGAGGCCTTTGGAAACAGTTGACATACTCAAGATGAACTAGTTGTAGTTATATCCACATACGATGACACCTCTAGACTCTTGGAAAGGAGGGAGAGACACTCAAGTGGGGTGATGCATATTGCATGTTCAAGAAGAAAAATTTGCCCACCGAGGACGAAGACCAAGATGAGCTGAAAATATTCAAAAACATTAAGAGATTGAGGATATTTAGAGTCGTAACCCACACTGCTATATTCCCTTGTGTTGATTCCAGGATCATAAAACATGTTGAACTAGGAAATAGATGCATTCACAATGCCAAGGGGGAACCCATAACAACATTTCGACCTGAGGATCTAAAAAAATGTTATCACCTTGAAAAGGAGTGAGAAATCTATATACCAAGATTCTTGATGACTCCTAACACATAGCTAAAGAACTATGCCCCAAGTGGTACAAAATGATACATAGTTCAAGCAAAATCCCAAGGGAGGTTACCCTACAATTTCATTGAGGAGACCCTATTAGTATATGGTAGGTATGTTGTCTCGGTTTTACGGTGAACCAAATGCATCTCAATTCTCCCTATCATACATTCCTTTAATATATTATTGTGCATATGATGGGTTGTCATTCAATTGGGATGAAATTTTTTCAGCACATATAATAGTGGTTGTCACCACAGTCATGGAATCTCATCCCAGAACCTTCCCAATTTTTCATATTTCCTCATGCCTCCTTGATATTATGTTTTTATTCCATCATTACTTGAGGATGGGATGGATATGGAAACCCTTATATCCAAAAATCCATATATACTACAAAGTGCTCTCGGAGCACAAGTATCGATCAAAATATCAAAATATATGTGAACACTTCTTAGCCTAGCTATACAAGTTCATGGAACATGGCACATATATAAGGGTCTTTGGCACTATGAATCCCCCTCATTTTCTTCCCTGGTCCATGCCTAACAAATAAGTGCTCAAGGAAATTGTGTATCGAATTGTAATAAATGGAGTAAGGGGGATATTCTACTGAGGTAAGAAAGAAATATGGCCACCACTACCATTGTATATATGCACCTAATTATTCAAAAATGCCAATCAATATGAAGAAGAGGTAAACATTCTGACGTCTAACAATTTTGGAGAAGAGAGGTTCTAAAGGAAAAACTCCAAGAATGTCATAAGAGACCACTTCAATAAAGTAGGTCTCCATGATAGAGATTTGGGATGAAGCGGAAGTGAATCAAATGCACAAACCTATGATGATGTTATATTCCATAGACGAGGAAAACCCATAGGAAGGATCACAAATGAAGAAAGAGCAAGAGAAGAGGCTCACAAGAAGGTAGAAGAGGAAGTGGTTGAAGGATCATCCCTCATCTCCATATTTGTACACTCGGGATTGGAAGAAGAAGAAGAAACTCCAACTTATAATAAAAGAAGGAATAAGGAGAAAGTATACAAGAATAAGAATGATGTTGCCAAGAAGAAGAGAAAATCGAAGCAGAGAAGGAAAAATCTAAAGTTGAAGCAGTAGTTGCAGTTGAAGCTGAAGAAAATGCCGCAACGCAAAGGGATGCCGAATAGAGAGAAGAAAAATAAAGTAGCACTCGAACGAAGAGAATTTGTAGAAAAGTCAAACAAGGAGGAAGATGATAAGGTATCCGAAGAAGAGAGGTAGAATAAAGATGTTGAGATGAGGAATGATGGAACCCAACCAATGGATATTGACATCCCATAGGAGTCAATAGTAGGCACCAACACAAAGACATCATTCAATAGTTTAGGACTAGGGCTCTGGGCCCCATTTCAACCAAGTGAGGTTCCCAACTTAAGAAGCTTCACTTATGATAGTAGGTCTAGCAAGATCATGAAAGAACAAGTAAAGAAGGTACCAACGACTCAAGGAATGTCAATATTGGTCCTTATGCAAGTTCCCATAACATGAGATGTTAGGAAAAATATGATAGCCACCACAAAATATAGCACCACCTTCATGAGCACTACTGAAGACAATATTCAAAGGTTGTGTTAGCAAAACCAAGAGAAAGAAGCAAGAATCAAGGATTTATAAGAGAAACACCAATAGGTAAAGGTAGATGAAAGAAGTGTTCATAATTTCAAAGAAAGTGTTGAGAAAGTAAGAGCAGAGCTAGAAGAATCGACCATATGCATGTATGAAAATATTCATCACTTCCACAAGCGATCGCCATTTTTATAGCTCAACATAGTCAGGTACAAGAAAATATTACACAATTTAACATGTTTCGGGAAAGGATGGGTTACATCGACCAATGGATCACAGAGAATCTTGATGCACTAGTCGATATTTCCCCTCTAAAATGGAGAGGAAAACAAATATCCACTCATTAGAGTTTTGTCAACATGATGGTCAAAGAGTTGATAAAGATACTACCAAATCAATGGAAATATGCTCGAAATTACATATGGATTCTCAAGAATTAATCAAAGGATGTCGACTCCCTCAATTGGAGGAACTTGGATAGAACCTGATCATAAAGGAGTTAGTGGAAAAAATACAAGACAACACTAATTTTCAGTGAATGGTCACCGAATTAGACACCAAAGTGACCACAGACCTGATAGAGAAACATATTGTACAACCTACTAGAGTCCAAACTACGATCCAATCATTTATGGCTACTTTTTCTAAGGATATTTTGGTCATCAAAGACAACATAGCCATGCATGTTGCAGTATTAGAAGAACTACTCCACTAAAGGATAATTTCATTGTATGATCAACTGGAGGTGTGGAAATTTTACCTGAAGGACAAGAATTATGAATAATACAAAATAACAATCATAAATTGCTATTACATATATTCTATTTTATCTTTTTCTCAACCAACCTCAATTTTTTCCTCATTATTTACACTTGTCACTAAGCAAAAGGAAACATAATAGTTTTGTAACAACTTATTTAAAGGGAATACAAAGAGGCATTAGGGAGTTACAAGTGATCATATATAAGGAAAAATATGCCCATTTTGTAAGGATATTCAAGAACTATCTAGACTTAATAACTAATTCAAGGACTTGCACTTTGTTAATGAATATTGAGAAGCCCTCAGGGCTAGTTTTGACTAGAAAGGATAATTATGTGTGAAGCCTTCTTTGTTGTGAACTATTTCAAGTGGGATGTATGATGTTCACTTGGACTGTAAGAATGATGTTTTTCTTATAGACTGATCTTATGCACTCTATGTTATTTTATGGTTTTGTTTATTCTTTCAAGTATCTTTAAGTCCTAAAATTATTGATTTGTTAACGTATGCAGAAATATAATTTAGATTGTTCTAGTTAAATGTATGTATGTACATGTTTTTGAATTTTCACCTTCATTTAAGCTACCTATGTGGGGGTTTTACGCAGAGTTTGGTTTCATTTACAACTCACCCAATTAATTTAGTATGCTCCCAGCTAGGATAGAGCAGGATAGATTGGCAATATATTAGTTTTTTTTTAATACATAGTCTTCATATACATATTTTCATTGCATAACCATCCATCATCCATATTCATCGATAGACTGGACCACAACCGGTAAAACAAAAAACCAACAACAACAATCGGGCAAAATTTTGGATGGGTCTCCTAAACTAAACGGTGCATAGTCTAGTTGGGACTATGTGTTGGGGAGTACCCATTGTTGTTGCAGGGTGAATTATACCTCGTCAATAGAGTTGGCACTAGAAGGAGGGATAATTTTATGGATTACATAAACAATTTGCATAATCACAATCAATATTTAGAAAACAACCCTAGTCCCACTCTATTCCCTCGTAAAATTTTTGAATAAGAAGTTACTTATGAAGATATGAATACAAACTTTGAAAGTTCCACATGTAGTCCATAAGTTCATTCAGAGACTTGGTTTCGAGTACCATAAGAAGATATCTCTGAAACACGTTGTATTACATGTGCTTATGCAAAGATACTTGGTAAGTTTCCAATAGCTTATGAGCTTCAGAGAAGGAATGAAACCTGCATGTAAATACCTTATACCCATCATGATATCTATATTGACTCCGTAGATGACCTTATTGAAATTGCATTGTAAGAATCCCTAGTTCCCTTGAGCCGAGTTTCATATTCCCTTATAGAACCCGAAGATAACTTGGAAGGTGAAAAATCGGAAATCAATATAGAATAGATCATGGGTGAATTTAGAAATTAAAGGGTGATAATCTTGTCATGTATGTCCCAAGGTCCTTTAAATTTAGTATATCCCTGTTGACAGGCGTTTGTGACACACCGTCAACGAGAAGGATAGATCTGGTCCGAGGTTGTCTATTTAACCCAATCATTTGGTATAATCTACCCTGACGGGCTTTATGGCTCCGTTAGCCAACTAAAATCCTAAAACAACTAAAAGATAAGGATTAACTAAAGATACAATTCTAATAATCAACGCTTTAATTACAAATGCTATATTAAGAGTTTTCATGTACAAAGTTTATATACAACTTACAAGGTTTAAGCAAAGCCTTGTGAAAAAAATTGTTTTAAGATAATGGATCTAAACAAAGATGAAGAATATAAACAAAATTATTCTAATACTCTAAATACCAAATAAACAATGAATGAGTAAGATTGTAAATGATATAACAAAAATAGACAAAGAAATTTAACGTTTAAATAATGCAATCACTATTCATTCACAAATCAACAAATTAATAAGTAATAAGCTAACTAACATCTTGTTGATCAACAGTACTAAGCTAAATTCATCTCTATGTATTTGTATGAGCTCCTCTTAACCTGTATCAATTGTAAACCTATGACAAAGGCAAGCATAATACTTCCTGAAGAAACTCAAAGAAGTCTTTTATATTCTGGAACAAGTTTATGATGACAGAAAGACAAATGATTATATATCATGTGACTTTAGAATGTCCAAATAACTGAAAATGAAAGAAATTTCAATCCTCAATAAATGGTGTTACCAGTTATCTAGTATCAGATGTAAAATCAAAATACTTGAATAGATGATCATCCACATATACTAAAGAAACCGAAATGTAATGAACCATATAAATGAAAACATAACATGAAATCTTATATGCAGAACAGTCTAAAGCTAGTTCAATACAAATAAAGTTTCATATTAAAAAATTATATGAGAAACAATATTAACATTGCACAATCTACAAAAGGACAAAATCCAAAGAGTAAATTGTATCCCATATAGTTTCAGTAGAATAAGTTCATCATAAGGTCCAAAAGAAATTTTTGGGATAATAGACTCTTAAAGATTGAAAAAATTAATACATAAATGATAGCAACTAACCATGTATTGATAAAACAGACTAAAGCTAATTTAAATCAATGCATAATCAATTACTCAAAGAATATGAAGATATTATAATGAAAACAGAACCATTTTACTCATAGGACAAAATCCATTAAGTAACTTTGAATTCCATATTCTTCTTCGAAAATACTGGTCCATTCTCCCAAAGATTCCAACCATTCGTTACTCCATTTGAAAAGAAAAAAAATTTACAAAAGAAATAATATACAAAAAAGAAAAGATAAAAATCCTCCTCTCAATTTCTTGGATACCCTTGGCTCTAATCTTTCTCATATATTTATACAATGAATGAACAATTTGGGCATCACTAATAATTTCCGCCACCTGAAATTTTCCTCGTAAAGGGACACAATTATCTCTCAAAACGTGCATTTCTTTGGGAACAATCCCCTATGTAAGCTAAATGGGTCCATTCTGCAGATGGGTTTTCAACCGTTTCTTCAGATTTCTTATGGTTTTGATGAAACAAGTCCTACAAAAGCGTTTGTTTGTTCTTGAACGCATTTCCAAATCTTATCTATTGTTGCTCATAATTTATTTGCAGCAAGCCAATATTATTTTGGGATCAATTATATTGAACTCATTTAGATAATAAAATCAAGTCATGATTAGATCCGTACCAAATAACTGATAATGGAAACCTGTGAAACAAAAAGAAACCAAATTAATAACCTAAAAATTGTGAATAAAACAAAATCTAGAACAATAAAATTAAAATGAATTTAAACCAACCTATAAACAAATATTGTTTATATTTTCCTTTCAAATGTGATCTTAAATTTCTAGAAGCTTCAAGTTGATGGAGATGAGAAAAATATTAATTTTGGGTTTTCACAAAATCAAACAAATGATAGATAATTTATTTTTTTATTTTTTTATTTTTATTTTGAAATGAGATGCAAACTGACAAAAGAATTAATTTAATTAAACCTACCAAATTATTTTGTCAAAATGATTGCTAATGAGCAAAAGATGAAAACATAATCATAATTTAAATGAAAATAAACAATTGGTAAAAATTAATATTTTCGTTTAAATTAAAATTTCTATGTTCATCTCTCCCTCATTCAAAATTGATCAAAAGTGAACAAATGTCATAGAAACGATGTGTCACAATAAACATTCTTCCTTTAAAATCATTTTTATTAATCCAAGTCTTCAACCAAGCCATTCTTAGAGCAGATAAATTCAATAAGGAGGAAGTAATAACAAACTCCCACATTATGAAGCTCCTCCATCAACATCAAAAATCTGTAGAAAGAAAAATGAAATGGCATTTGAATTTCATGAAATTCAAACCAAACAAAAGAATATAAAGCCAAACCAACCTCAAAACAAAGAAAACCAATACCAATCCAATCAAGTCAAATAAAAAAAAATGAAGAATCCAAGTAAAATTTCGAGGGACCCTAGATTTTGATTAAAAATAAAGAAGGGAGTTGTTGGGGCCCAACAAATGGTGATTCACTGGGTGAAGAACTTATCTCTAACCTATTAAAATTTCATCGTAGCGAAGAAGAATAAGACTTGGATATAATTTTAAGCTGCTTTGAAACAAATCCACTTTAATATTACATAATATTAAGATTAGCTCAGATTTATAGAAAAATATCAAAAAAGATGAAAATAATGTTTTTACAGAGGATTATAACCTAAAGTTATTTTTTAATCAAAGATTCACGATGTTTATAAAAGGAATTCAATACCGTTGACAGAGCCACTACTATCAACAGGCGTCCATAGCCTCGACAGGGATGTCATTCAACCCACTCAATTGCTTTAATCCCATCCAATAGTTATATCCACATGATGTATACTTCCATAAAAGTTAATTTAAAAGCATATACCTGCTACCTCTCAACCCGACATTGCTTCATTTCCAGCAGGCATGTTCAGTACCCCGACGAAGTTGTCTTGGTATCATGTGTGCATTTACCCACTACCAGTGAGCCTATTCAGTACCCCAACTGGTTTACACACACTTCCCACACTTAAGTGCATTCAACCCTCTTATGCCACTTTTAAATAATAATACAATTATATATTTATTGATGACAAAGAGAGTGGGGTGACACTTGAGGTTAATTTCAATACAGGTGAATAGTTGATTATGTTATTTATTTGCTTTCAAAACTGGAAGTTTTATCATGGTTTGGAGATTTTAGATTTCATTTAAGAAATCATCTAGAGAATAGGAAAGCACTTAAAAGTGATTCTTTAAGAATATGGACGGCGTAAAATGTTTAAAGATCATCGTAATTCTTAAAGATTTAAACCATATCTCTGGTGTAATACTCTGGCAAAGGCAATTTGAGGACAAAACGAAAGTGACAATTGACTTTAAAATCAATTTTCTGAGCTATATCTTAATATCAGGACCTCTTTGAAATATTTCAAATTGCTTGAAAAACACAAATCTTGAAATGAATGCTTTCTTCCGACGATTTCTCTTGGCTCAATAATATAATGGTTCAAATAGACAAACAAGAAGAAAATTCAATCAAAGCAATCAAAGAAAGAAAAAAAAAACATACAACAAACCAAATCAAATTTTATTAATGGAATTCAAAATCGGAGGTGCATAAAAAAAAATCAAAATAGAAAAAGCACACTTTCAAAAACAATTTTGGCCAAAGATAAACCCAAGCTTTGGGATCTACTAGCATCTCACTGTAAAATAAAGGAAGAACTAAATCATATAAAATATCATTTGCGAGCAAGTTCTTTTCTTAAGATAGTGATGTGTGAGATGTTACTTTGACCAAGAGTTATTATTAAAAATAAAAGGGACTAAAAGGAAATAGAAAAAAAACTTATTAAGATGAGTGCAGTCCTACTTGTGGCACCTTGGGTCAGGGTTGAATTAACAGTTCAAATTTACTTATATCTTTACTTTTCGTTTTAAAATTTGCATGATGATAATGCGCTTTTGAAAATAAATATTCAATGAAAAGCAGAGAGAAAATGATTAAAGTGGACTTCCCTGACAACATTCATATTATGGTTCTCTTGGTGTACCTACTTTTGTTCATAACTGCATTATTACAAAAGAAAGAATGAGAAAGAAAACTAAAGGAAACCTACTCCTAAACCTACTCTAACTACTAAACAAATCTAAATACTAAGTAATGTCATGCCTCCAATGTAACCATCGGAGTAACTCCAATCCTGTAACGAAAACAAAATCGAATATTAGTAACAAGAATGGTAGTGTATCAAAATATGACAAAAATACATCATACTTACCTTTATGATCATGATTTAAAAACAAATCAATCATGACCTTACCATTCCCTTGAACATTCTTTCTGTATGAATCCTCCAACCAATCTGCAATCCTATCATAATACATGCAATTAATAACATGGGATTGTTCAAAAGAATTCACAGATGACAAATATTCCCGATGAGAATAAAGTATTATATTATCATGGAAAGAATCTTGTAAAAATGTTGGATCAAGATTGCGAGAACTTATCATGATTTTCGATCGAAAAAGAAATGTCCCATTCTCTTGAAACTTTTCATTGAGCTCGAATACTTCAAGATTAACTATTTGACGTGAACTAAATGGAACAACCAACATTTTTGAATAATCATCATCGGTAATAATATTTGTTTGATTATACTTTTCAACCTCAAATAATTGATCCTGGAAAAATTTAGATCTTTCTTTATACACAAATTGAGATGAATCAATGGAAGATGCAATTTGAGACTCTTCTTTTAAAGAACATGAGATATTTTCCCTCATCATCCCTCATCATATGTTCTTTTAAAGAACATGAGATATTTTCCAAAACCAAATTATGTTCATCATAAAAGGGTGAATGTGAGAGAAAATTACCAGAATTAGATGATTCATTACTAGTTTGACCAATGTTGTCATCTCCCACTAATTGATCTTGAACCTGTTCACATGAGTGAGGGGACGTTTTACTGACAACAAGATTACCAAATTCACATTCCATCTCTTTTACTTCAGAAACAATTGTAATATCTTGGAGAGTTTGACCACGGTCTCCTTTTAAATTCAAGGTTCCTTCCTCAATAGAAGAAGACATTATTGACAAAGAAACATCATAAGTGGAAAGTACATCTTGTAAAATGTCATTCTTCTTTTGATCTGCTAAAATGAAGGAAGTTGACAAAAAATGTGGTGCCTTAATGACTTCAACATCATCATGAAATTTTAAACCATCTTGAGATTGAGTATTAGTGCTCAATTCAAATCGGTTAACAATTAATTGATCTTGCTTGTCTGAGAGAGAAACGAGATATGAAAACCATTCATTAATAAGAGACATTTATTTCAAAGGGAATCTAGTACAAACATGTATGAGCCTAATTGCAAAATCATCAAGAATGATTCATCATTTTCTTTCCTTAAGCAACTTAATTCTTCACTTAATTCATCATAATCATAAATTTTAAAATTTGATAAAAACTCAATTACAAACTCAGACAAAGAATTAATTGAATTAGCTAGAAAAGATTCGAACCAATATTTAACCCGACCTCAGAAAGTGAGAGCGAACAATCTACATATAACATTAGGATGAATGATATTATGTTTTAAACATTTCTAAAAAAAAATTAGAAATATGGTCTACTGCAAATGTGTTCCCTTAATCATCAAAGGTGAGTTCTGAAAAGAGATCAGTTGTCTTGTTGAGAATAACTGGTAATGAGACATTGAAATCATGTTCCAACACAGTGATTTGGGCAGGAGCCATGAAAAATTAAGAAATTGAAGAAATTGACTCCAAATAGTTAGCTTGTCATCTAAACTACCTTGTAGTGCATTATAAGATGACACAGAAGAAGGATTTATAAATCTGGAATTATGAAAGGCTGAGGGGTCAAAACATTTAATCATTAAATTTACCTCGGCCCTCCTTCTAGCACCATTTGTTGACAGGCGTTTGTGACACACCGTCAACGAGAAGGACAGATCCAGTCTGGGGTTGTCTATTTAACCCAAGTTGTTTGGTATAATCTACCCTGACGGGTTTTATGGCTCTGTTAGCCAACTAAAATCCTAAAACAACTAAAATATAAGGATTAACTAAATATACAACTCTAACATTCAACGCTTTAATTACAAATTCTCAATTAACAGTTTTCATGTACAAAGGTTATATACAATTTACAAGGTTTAAGCAAAGCCTTGTGAAAAAAATTGTTTTAAGATCATGGATCTAAACAAAGATGAAGAATATAAAAAAAAGTATTATAATACTATAAATACCAAATAAACAATGAATGAGTAAGATTGTAAATGATATAATGAAAATAGACAAAGCAAATTAACGTTTAAATGATGCAATCACCATTCATTCACAAATCAACAAATTAAATAAGTAATAAGCTAACTAACCTCTCGTTGATCAGAAGTACTAAGCTAAATCCAACTCTCTGTATTTGTATGAGCTCCTCTTAACCTGTGTCAAGTGTAAACCTATGACAAAGGCAAGCATAATACTTTCTAAAGAAACTCAAAGAAGTATTTTATATTCCGGAACGCGTTTATGAGGATAGAAAGACAAACGATTATATATCATGTGAATTTAGAATGTCCAATTAACTGAAAATGAAAGAAATTACAATCCTCAATAAATGGCGTTACCAGCTATCTAGTATTAGATGTAAACTCAAAATACTTGAATAGATGATCAACCACAGATATTAAAGGAACCAAAATATATAAACCATATAAATGAAAACATAACATGAAAAATTATATGCAGAACAGTCTAAAGCTAGTTCAATACAAATAAAGTTTCATATTCATAATTTATATGAGAAACAATATTAACATTGCACAATCTACAAAAGGACAAAAGTCAAAGAGTAAATTGCATCCCATATAGTTTCAATATAATAAGTTCATCATAAGGTCCAAAAGGAATTTTTGGGATAATAGACTCTTAAAGATTGAAAAAATTAATACATAAATGATATCAATTAACCATGTATTGATAAAATAGACTAAAGCTAATTTAAATCAATGCATAATGAATTATTCAAAGAATATGAAGATATTATAATGAAAACAAAACCATTTTACTCAGAGGACAAAATCCATTAAGCAACCTGGAATTCCATATTCTTCTTCGAAAATATTGGTCCATTCTCCCAAAGATTCCAACCATCTGTTACTCCATTTGAAAAGAAAAAAAGTTTACAAAAGAAATCATATACAAAAAAGAAAGGATAAAAATCCTCCTCTCAATTTCTTGGATCCCCTTGGCTCTAAACTTTCTCATATATTTATACAATGAATGAACAGTCTGGGTGTCACTAATAATTTCCGCCACCAGAAATTTTCCTCGTAAAGAGACACAAATATGTTTCAAATCGTGCATTTTTTTGGGAACAATCTCATGCATAAACTAAATGGGTCCATTTTGTGAATGGGTTTTCAACCGTTTCTTCAGATTCCTTACGGTTTGGCTGAAATGAGTCCCGCAAAATCATTTGTTTGTTCTTGAACACATTTCCAAATCTTATCTATTGTTGCTCATAATTTATTTGCAACAATCCAATATTATTTTTGGATCAATTATCTTGAATGTATTTAGATAATAAAATCAAGCCATGATCAGATTCGTACCAAATAATTGATAATAGAAAACTATGAAACAGAAAGAAACCAAATTAATAACCTAAAAATTGTGAATAAAACAAAATCTAGAACAATAAAATTAAAATGAATTTAAACCAACTTCTAAACAAATATTGTTTATATTTTCCTTTCAAATATAATCTTAAAATTCTAGAAGCTTCAAGTTGATGGAGTTAAGAAAAATATTAATTTTAGGTTTTCACAAAATCAAACAAATGATAGATAATTCTTTTCTTTTCATTTTTTTTATTTTTATTTTGAAATGAGATGCAAACTGACAAAAGAATTTAATTAATTAAACCTACCAAATGATTTTGTGAAAACGATTGCTAATGAGCAAAAGACGAAAACATAATCATAATTTAAACGAAAACAAACAGTTGATAAAAAATAATGTTTTCATTTAAATTAAGATTTCTATGTTCGTCTCTCCCTCATTCAAAATTGATCAAATGTGAATAAATGTCATAGAAATGATGTGTCACAATAAATGTTATTCCTATAAAATCATTGTTATTAATCCAAGTCTTCAACCAAGCCATTCTCATAGCAAATAAATTCAATAAGGAAGAGGTAATAACAAACTCCCAAATTATGAAGCTCGTCCATCAACATCAAAACTCTGTAGAAAGAAAAATGAAATGGAATTTGAATTTCATGAAATTAAAATCAAACAAAAGAATATAAGAAAAAACCAACCCTGAAAGAATAGGTTTAAATTCAAACCAACCCTGAAACAAATAAAACCAATACCAATCCAATGAAGTCAAAGAAAAAAAAAACAAAGAATCCATGTAAAATTTTGAGGGACCCTAGATTTTGATTAAAAATAAAGAAGAGGGTTGTTGGGGCCCAACAAGCCGTTACATGAAAAGCCTCAAAAATCAGAAAATATCCTTCCAAAATTTGATCCAGATAGATTCGGTTCACTAGAATACCACATATGTTGTACTATTTTTTCATTGATGTCAAGGGATTGATTTCAAAGGCTTGACGTCAAGTGGTGTCATAGTGATTTGTTATCATTGATGTCATGGTTGATAAGAAGTTGTATCATTGACGTCATGTCATGGTTGATAGGAAGTACCAAATGGGTGAATTCCAAAGTGGTCTCCTTATGGTGAAATCTCTCACGAGAATAAGCTCTCGGATAAGTTTCTCAAAGTGGTCCCCTTATGGTGAAATACCTCACGGGAAGACGCTTTGCAAATTCCAAATGGTTCAGTTGTTGAGTAATACTAGATGTGTGATCATGAAGCCTAAAGTTGTGTGGAAGAAAATAGTTTGAAGAAAATTTAAAGAGGTCATCAGATGCATATGGATGGATATTTCTTGTCCTGTTGTTTCCGGTGATATGTGGAATGTCACATGGTTCCTCATGGGTAGGGAGATATGGCCTTGTTAAGTTGGAAGCCCAAAAGAATGGTCAAGAATCCCTATTTTGTTACCAGTAAATGAATGAAAAGGTAAAGTGGTTTTAACAATAAAATTCAATAATCCCTAAAGTTAAGAAAAGTGGTCCCAAAGTGTTCAAGAAGCCCTAAAGTTAAGGAAAGTTGTCCCAAATTTATGGAAAGAGGTGTTGATTAAGGTTGGTTGTCATTGATGTCAATCCTTGAAGAAAGACCCGTAGCACAAAGTTTTGGGTAATGGACCCAATAGTGTTTGATGTAAATATGACTCATTATTTTGTTTTCATGGTTGATAAGAATTAAATATGGATGAACTCCAGAGTGGTCCCCTTATGGTGAAATCCCTCACGGGAAGACGCTTTGTGGAGTAA
The DNA here is from genome assembly GCA_009831015.1 of Picea engelmannii. Classification (NCBI taxonomy): domain Eukaryota; kingdom Viridiplantae; phylum Streptophyta; class Pinopsida; order Pinales; family Pinaceae; genus Picea; species Picea engelmannii. The sequence continues at coordinate 2,135,825 of ML782123.1, read as the reverse complement.
GAGAACCCATGCTTAATTATGGAATAATGAGATGAAGGAAAGTGAATTTGTTAGGGAAAATATCCTAGATGGATAGTTCTTGTCATGTCATT
>ML782123.1:2075578-2101149 GCA_009831015.1 Picea engelmannii | reverse complement strand
TGATTCAAAGTGCTATTTCTGTTGCTATTTCGTATATCATTTCTGTGTATTGTGAAGATTATGCTGGATATTTTACTGTTATTCTGTCATTTCTAGCATTTCATTTCTGTTCTGCATATTTTATATATCTGGTATCTTGCAGACAATGTCAAATATTGGAGAGTGTTTAAAGAGGATGATGAAATCAAGAGATTCATTAAAGTTGTTGATGATTTATCTTCCATTCATATTGATCAAGATGAATATGTGAAGGAGGGAAAACATAATTTGAAATTTCACAACATGATTTTTGGACATAAGATTTTGCAATTGCCAACAAATCATATTCCTAAAGGTCTAGTACCTATTGAAAGGATTTTTTATCATAATGATGTCCGTATGAAGCTCCTTGATCCAGAAAAATAAGAAAATGTTATTGATTACAATCTTGGGACTACTGCAAATCCTAAACACGTTAAACTATCAAAATTTATGTTAGGCAAATACAGAGCTAAATATGAGAAATTGTTGAAGGAGTTTACTAATATTTTTTCATGGAAGTTATTGAGTTGAGAAAAAGGTACAAATATCCTCCTTATCACCATGATTTATGATATAATCTTGATTGACTTTTCCATTAATTAGAGATAATTAGGAAATAAAATGATTAAGAAGTCTTCTATAAATATTGTGGAGTGATATTAGGTGATTTCTGAATTTTGTTTGAATTGTTTGATTTTATTGCAAGAATGGACTAGTATTGCTAAAATCAAGATAACTAAGGAGATTTTGAATTTGCATAGGCTATTGGAGGTTGAATAAATTAGGTGCAAAGCAGTTTTGAGGAAGATTGATTCTCTATTTTGTAATCTTTATAAATAGAAAAATCAATCCTGAGGATCTCTCGATCCTCGGGATAGCTTAATTTACCATCTCATTGTAATATATAGAGGGCAATGAACCTTAGAGAAACAACCAATAAATTTATCCAAACATTCAGATCTTTGAATTGCTTTGTACCAACAATCTCTTGTAAATGTTGTACCAATTATAGAATTAATAGAAGTTTTGAGTGTTTTTACCATTTTTTCATACTCAGTTTCTAGCAGCAGTGCTTCTGAGGACTGAGGGCCCAGTCTGAAGGAGTTAGCATCTCAATCTGTAATTGCATCAATTTGTTTTCAGTTTTATGATTTAAATCTATTTGCAACAGATAAATATAAATGCGTGAGTGTGTTAATGTTTTCATGAAGTAGTTATGCTATTTGATTACAGAGGATAGATGTTTCATTTGAATGTTATCGATTGTTTTTCCATTTCCCATTTATGTTAGTTTATTTATTTGACAATTCCTCTCATTCTCACATTAGTTGTTCCTTTCGCTTAAATTATCATTTGTTGTTCCTTTCGGTTAGATTACATTTGTTGTTCCTTTCAGTTAGATTAAATCTTATGTTCCTTTTCACAGATATAGTAAGTCACTGTTTCTTTTCCAGCAAGTTGATTAATAGTTGATAGATTGATTCTGCAAGTATTTTCTTAGATTAGATTTTTGCTTCTTAGTCATATGAATTCAACATATTAGTTAATTCCTTTAATTCATAGCATGCATTAATCAGATTGCAATTCTGTTAAGTAATGTCTTAGTTTCATAGTTTTAATGAATGTGTGAGGAACTTGATTATTGATAAGCTCATATTTTCTTTAGCTACACGATTTTAACCTCTATAGTTATTTGCATAGACTTTGTTGATATTCTTGAAAGAGAAGACGAATCCTCGGGTTGATAAATTAATGTTAAACTAAGGTTGTTTTTAGGACATCTTTAGATCCCAACATTTTGGCGTCGTTGTTGGGGAGAGTGTCAAAGATAGCATAGGTTGTGTCTTTGGAGGATGAGGTATTGAAAATGGAAGGTAAGAACCTACATATGAAACAAGTAAAATTCTTGTGCCAATGCCTACCTTCAGCTGATGCATAGAGGTCATCTAGGTACTTAGAATTTTGTGTGAAGTGTGTATGACTAAGAAGAAAGAACCTGAAAAACCAAAACCCCACCAAAAAATACAAATTCCCAGGGCCCAATGCCCCCTAGAAGATGCACTTTCATAGACGACATCATCTGAAAAGTTGAAATTCAAGCTTCGGTTGGACCTTGGAAAGGTTCTACTCGTATCCCTCAAGCAACAAATTCACCAACTGCAGCCCATGTTGAGGTTCATAGCAGAACTGAAGGGACTAAACAAAGTTTTCAAAATACAGATATTCCACCTCTCATCCCTTTAGAAGAGGGAAATTATTATAATCTAGAAGAAGGATAAGGGGAGACCAGTGGGGTTGCTAAAGAAAACCCATCACCACCACCTAATCCTGGATCTCCTATGATTTTTATAGGAGAAGGTACACCTGAAATCCCAGATAGAGGTAGCGCAATTAAATCCCCTAAAGGATCAAAAAATCAACCACCTCGAATAGAACACTCGAGCCAAGAAATCCCTGAATATTACTGGCATATTTTTGACCAAATGGCACAGCCAAATCAACCACAAACCCAGACTTCCACTCTAGAATATCTTATATTCGATTTGGTTCCCAATGCCCCAATGAAATCCATCCTACTATAGAATCTTCCAACCTTTCATGGATTGATCTCAGAAGACCCTGATGCATTCCTATTCAAATTTTACGTCCTCTGTAGAGGTTATGAATATACCTCTGAACCCCAAAAACTGAAGTTGTTCCCTTCCACTTTGAAAAGAGAAACTTTGTGCTAGTTTATGGGATTAGGAGGAGGAACTATAAATTCATGGGATGAAATGAAACAAGCCTTCCTGACGAGATATCACTATTATATTAGGACTAGGGATCTAAAAGATGAAATCTTTCAAATGACTGCAAAAGAAAGCGAGGCACTAGAAGAATATGTTCAAAGGTTTCAATATAATTTGCAAATATCTCCTTATGGTACATTACCAGGTGAGGTAGTTAAAGCCACTTCGATAAAAGGAATGAAGGATGAATGGGTAGAAACATTGAATTTAATGGGGAAGGGTGATATTTATCAAGAAACTTATGATAACATTGTCCAATTGTGCATCAGGTGCTCACGTGGGAGTACACAGACCAGATCAGGAATGCAGGCTCCTCTCACCAAAAATAGCAACATTACTAGCGGGGGTGTTACCCGAGTAGAAGTTGGTAATCTTTTAGAAAATTTCAAAAATGGCATTCTGAGCACTCTGACTACACAATTGGATGTTCTGCAGGCTAAACAGAAACAAGTAGAAGTAGAAAAGACCTTGGCCATATTTTTCCACCGATGCAGAAAGAAACATGGTATGAGGGAATGTCCTTTGGATGTGGTTCGAGTTTGCACCATTTGTGCCAAAGATCACACAATGGAGCAATGCCCATCACTCCCAGGACTAAAAGTTGTCTTTATAGAAGTGGAAGAGGAAACATAACTGGCATATCTGATGGCTCAGTGTCACCAATGGTAGGCTCGTCCCCCAAGTATGCTACAAGATCCTTCCTCTTTCTTTTTTGGGCAATATAATCAACAACAAAATTCTGGAAACACATGGTAGGGCCAACCATTTGCTAACCCCACCTGATAGTCTTAGCAATATCCAACTGCAAATCCCACTTGGCCAAATCAACTAGCTGCAAATCCCACTTGGCCAAATCAACCAGCTGCAAATCCCACCTGGCCTAACTTGCAATACCGTACATCATCTTGGAAGAATTCAAACAACAACCCCTATCCTTCATAGTGGACTAACCCTCAACCTAAAATACGCCCTCAATTACTAGCTCAACCCAACCCAAATCCCAATAATAGACCATCCCAGCTTGTGCAAATTATTGATAATTTGGATGGGGAAATAAACTCTGTAAGGTGCAACGAACTCCAATTGAGGTCAGGGCGCATAATTTCTCCCGAAGAAAGTAACATTCACCAAGAGCAGGAGAATGATAATAATATACAACCAGCAATAACACCCTTGAATGTGGTCATAACGGAAGAAGTAGAGTAGGGAGGAAACACAGTCGGGCAACAAAATCCTAATGAGGATGTAACTCCTCCTCCCCTGATCCCTGAAAGACTGATGATAGCAAAACCAGTTGTATATCCTAACTTTGACATCATAGGGGAACTAAAGAATCTATATGTTAAGATCCCACTTCTGCAAGCTTTGCAAGACATCCCAATTTATGCAAAGACAATTAAGGAATTATGTGGAAAGAACCTTGTCAGGAAAGTTAAAAATCCATCAACTGTTCACGTGGTAGTAGCCTTGTATGATCTCATTCTAGGTAAATAGGAGTCAGTCAAGTATGCAGACCCAGGGAATCCCATAGTAATAGTTCAGATATAGGGGTGTTCTTTTCCAAATACACTAGTGGACTTGGGGACAACCACTAATATCCTGACCATTGAGACCTGTAACATTCTGGGTTTCACCTCCTTCGAACCTACTTCAATTTTGTTACAATTGGTTGATAGATCAGTGGTTAGACTAGTCGACACATTACAAGATATAGCAATTTCAGTCGACTCTTGGGAATACCTAGCTTATTTCCTCATTATAAACCCAAGAAGTGGACTCGATGGACACCCATTGATACTGGGAATACCATGGCTCGCAACAACAAATGCATATATAGGATGTCACATGGGAAACATGACAATTCCTAGAGAAAATGCTATAAAGAACCTCATCATGTATCCTCCATCTAAACTAAGTCTGCCTACCATACATCAGCAGTTCCCACCACTTAGATATCCATAAAAGGATCTACAAACCCCTCTCACATTGGAAGAAGCTCTCAGACTCAAGACCCAACTAGAATATGATGTGATCAATAGCTTCATTAACATCCCAACCATTATAAGCAGCCTAACATGTCAAATGTTAAAAGTTGTTCTAGATAATGAAGCATGGGGAGATCCTCTGGAAGAATTGATGGAGCAACAGATTCCTACTATTGTTGTCCACAACAACATATCAATTGAAATTGCACCAAGGAGGTTTTTGAATATCAATGCTAATTCGAATGCACAACAACAACATAAATTGATTCAGATCCTTTCTAAATATCAGGTGGCTTTTGCCTGGGAGTATCCTGACATGAAGGGCATTGATCCTCAACTCTGCACACATCATATTTATATTGAGAAATATGCCTAACCCATCTAACAGCCCCAAAGAAGATTGAATCCTCGTATCAGGGATGTTGTTAAATAAGAATTACAAAAACTGTTGGATGTAGATTTTATATACCGTATTTCAGACAGTCGGTGGGTTTCCCCACTAGTGATCGTTCCCAAGAAGAATGGGAAATGGATAATCTGTGTATACTACAGAGAACTCAACAAATCTACCTAGAAGGACCATTTTCTCCTACCTTTTATTGATCAGGTCCTTGATACTTTGGCAGGGAAGAAGTTTTTTTTCCTTCCTAGATGGCTTTAGTGACTATAATCAGATTCATATTGCTCTGGAGGACCAAGATAAAACTACATTTACATGTCTCTAGGGTACCTTCGCATACAAGGTATTTCCCTTTGGATTATGTAATGCTCCAGCTACATTCGAAAGAGCCATTTTAAGAATATATTCTGATTTGATTAATGGAGGACTTGAAGTTTACATGGACAATTTCACCCCTTATGGCAATGACTTTGATCAATCTCTAAGCAATCTAGAGAAGGTATTGGAATGATGCATTGCTACCAGGCTATGTTTGAGTCATGAAAAATGTCATATGATGATGACTGAAGGTGTGGTACTAGAGAACTATGTTTCTGCAGATGGAATCAAGGTAGACCCAACAAAAATAGAGGTAATCCTTAATCATCCTACACCTCGTACACAAACTGAGGTACATAGTTTCCTTGGCGCTGCAGGATACTATCACAGATTCATGGAAAAAATTTCAAGAACTGTTGCAACTTTACATGATTTAATTGGTAATGTGGAATTTCAGTGATTTGATAAGTGTGATGTGGCATTCGCGGGACTTAAAAAGATGATTTCAACAGCACCGATGCTGAGAGGACCAAACTAGAAAATACCATTCCACATCTCTACAAATGCATCATATATCACCATAGGTGTTGTCCTTGGACATGAAGAAGACAAGAAACCTTATGTTATTTATTTTATTAGCAAAAATCTTACTCCCCCTGAATTAAATTACATAGTAACAGAAAAAGAATTTTTAGCCATTATACATGCTATTAATAAATTTTGCCACTATATAACAGGCTATCCATTTATTTTGTATACTGATCATTCTGCTATTAAATATTTAGCTAACAAAATGAGTACTAAAGGATGGGTCACTCGTTGGTTATTACTATTGCAAGAATTTAACATCATCATCAAGGATCGGCCCAGAAGACAGAAACTTGTTGCAGATTTCTTGTCTCGCATACCCAAAACAGATGATTCCTTGATAGTTGAATATCAATTTCCAGAAGAACACCTATTCATTGTCACTATTAAGCCACCATGGTACACTGATATGGAAAATTATCTAGCAGTTGGGAAACTACCAGGACACCTATCATCAAGGGAAAGGAAATTGATCATCCAACGTAGGGTACGATTCACCTGGATTGGTGGATATCTTTTCCACATAGGGGTTGACCTCCAGATCCGAAGATGTGTAAGAGATGACGAAATTTATGACATATTGAAGGTAGGTCATGATGAGCCCTATGGCAGAGATTTTGCAGACTATAGGACTGGGCATAAGATTTTACAGAAGGGCTATTATTGGCCCTCAATATTCAAAGACACAATGAAATATGTCCAGACCTGCGAAAGCTGTCAAAGGATGGGTCGACTAGACCAAGCTTATGAAATGCCCCTGCAAGAACAAGTAGTCGTAGAACCTTTTGAGAGATGGGCACTAGACTTCGTTGGCCCCTTCAACCCAAAATCAAACCAGAAGACCTATATACTAGTTGCAACAAACTATATGAACAAATGGGTAGAGGTAGCAGCCTTGACAAATGCAACGGAGGAAGCAATCATTAAGTTTCTCTTCAAATTATTCATATGCTATGGATTACCTAGGGAAGTAATCACTGATGGAGGGTTGCAATTTACAGCCCATAGAATCACGACCACCCTGTGTAATTATCGTATTAGACACAAATTTACTTCCCCATACCACCCACAGGAAAACTGGCAAGTATAAAGTACCAATAATTTAAGTCTTGGAGGCAATTTTGACAAAAACAATGTCAACAAATCATCAGAATTGGGTAGTCGAGCTTCCAAATTCCTTATGGGCTTATCACATGACGTGGAATAACACCACTATCTACTCTCCTTATCATTTATTCTATGACAAAGAACCTATATTTCCAATTGATTTTGATATCAAGACTCTAAGGATGGCCCAGGAAATTGAACTGAGCCTTACAGAGGCACATAAACAACGCTTATAGTAGCTCAATGAGTTAGACGAAGTACGCTTTTCCCCCCTGCAACACACAGTTGTTATTCAGCAATAGAGAGCTAGTTGGCACAATAAACATATCAAGAAGAAATCTTTCTAGAAAGGTGATTGGGCACTTCTCTATGATTCCAGATTTCATTATTTTCCTAGAAAATTACATACAAGGTGGTTGGGACCGTATGAAATTAATGAAGTTCATGATAATGTCACTGTCACTTTAGTTACCATCGACAGGTCTGGTTCTCCTTTTCTGGTAAATGGGCATTAGTTATGACTCTACCATTAGTCGCTTTCAAAAGAATCCTTTTGACAAGAAGTAAGTAAGGACCCTACTATTCATATTTTAGCTGGCTGGGAAGGTAACCCAATAGCTTCAACTTCATAAAATGATGATTTTTATCAGCACTGTACATATTGGATATAGCTTTGTTTACAGATTTGATTGAGTTTTTAGTTTTCACTTTTTAGGAAAGTCACTTGAGAGAATAAGAACTAGAAAATATGACTGTAATGAATATAATTAGCACTCTGTTTTGTTCCCTGCTCCTATCTCACTTTGTAAATATCATCAAATATAAACCCTATTTTTTTTTTCAGAAGGATGAATATGTCATGTTCCACAGCAAAAAAAAAAGGCAACTGTAATGAATGAATGACACTAACAAACCATCCAATACTTCGATTATTTAATAAACCTACCCATAAAAATTGAATGAATTTAGTTAATGACTAATCAATCCTAGATCCACTAAAACAAAAATTTCTACGAGAGGTTTACAATCACTTAAGTAGATGGTTAAAAATTTTGAACATCATTGTTGTCATGCATTCGAATGGAACAACTGTCATTCCCTTCATGCGATTAATGTTCCTTTTACGCATAGTTGTCATTCATTTGAATGGAACAACTATCGTTCCCTTTGTGCGATTGTTGTTCCCTTTGCACATAGTTTCCGTTCATTCGAACAAAACAACTATCATTCCCTTCATGCGATTGATGTTACCTTTGTGCATAGTTATCGTTCATTCGAACGGAACAACTATCGCTCCCTTCGTGTGATTGTTGTTACCTTTGCGCGTAGTTTTTCATTCATTTGAACGAAACAACTGTTATTCCCTTTGTTACAACCGTTGTTCCCGTTGGCATGACTTTCATTCCTTTTCAGGTCGCGTTGTTCATTCAAAAGGAACAACTATTGTTCCTTTTGCGGTTTTTCCCTGTTGTTGTTCCTTTCCCTCAGAAATCATGATTGTTTTGAGAAAAAATTGTTGTTGATACGTTAGCCACTCCGTTGGGTGTGACCTTCACTAATTAATTTTCACCAGCATTACTTCTAATTATCATAGCAACGATTTGTCATTTTTGTGTGGACTATCTTGCATACCTTATCGAATTGATTTTGGATTAATTTCTTTGAATTATCTTAAATATTGTTCATAGTCCTTAAACCACCATAATTCGTTTCTTTCCCCTATATATTTACATATACTTGAATGATGATTTGCCTTCATATCATAATAAGGAGACTAAAGCACATTTTACTTGGAATCCTTGCACTTCTTACTCCATCCCTCACTCTTAAGGAGTAGATGATCCTCCCTTAATAAAGCCTAAAAAAAAAATGATGAAAACAAAAACTAAATATAAAATATAAAACTTCTCCCACAAAGGATAGGGGGTCTCATCATGAGCCAACCTACCACGATCATAAGATAATAACATAAGTGGCATTCCCACTATGGCTACTGTACCAGGGAAATGGACTTTGGCATTTTCTTCTTCAAAGGACAAGAGGTCTTGTCACGAGCCGACTTGTTCACTTAGGTTACGATCTAGTGAGTGACATTATCATTATCTGGCTACCAAACCAAGATAGTGGTGTTTTTGGGAAAAGATGATTCAAACTATTTATTAAGGATACAAGATCATCTATGGCTTAAAAGGAAACCATGTCGAGGCTATGGACGCCTGCTGGTAGCAGTTGCTCTGCCTATGGTATGGAAGTTTACCTTAAATACACCAAGTTTTTGTGTGTTCCTAGACTTCCTTCCTAAACAACGAGGCTATCATTCCGGTTATATCTAATAACAAGGGAAAGTAATAAGGTTATGATATGTGGAATACTTCTAAACATGTGAACAAATTTAAAATTATTTGGAATTTTTTTTTCTTAAATGTTTTTTAAACATAGGTATGTAAATTCGAATTTTCCACACAAGAGTGACTATTGTTCATGATTATCGTTTAAGTTCTCTTTGAAAATTATACATGATTGTTTCCCTAGTAGTGGTGGCAGTGTAATAATTACCTCTCACCTAAAATACCTACCATCATTACACTCACATATGTCGACGGTCGCGGTTGACCTCTTCATTAATGAGGGGGAGTATACTCGACACATTTTCTGATAGATCATAATGATTGTAATAAATGGGAAAACTCACATTTTTTATACACTTGATGTTCTATGATATTTTTCTATTTCTGGTAATATTGTTTCCAAAGCTGGTCGAACTAAGCTGCAGCAGGGAACGATAGCTCTCCTTAGCTCTTCACAAAAGACATGGGGGGGGAAAATGTATGCCGATAGCCCACATTACTGTAGGTAACTGACTAGGCAAGAAATTTTTTATATCTTCTAGGGTGGACATAGTACTTCAACAGATGGCAAGGATATAACACGAATATCACCCTAGAATTTTTCCAAAACTTGCAGAGAGGAGTCTCCATGGTCCGAGACATACAAATTTTTGTCATTGAGGAAATTATAGCAGAGGTTATAGGCCTCCCCAACAAATTCATATAGTGGACGGGGAAGTATACAACGCTTAAGGAGGTCATGGAATCTTTCGTAGAACCTAGAGAGGAACTCAATAAAAAATGGAAGGGACTCAACCCCAGCACTCTCAAAGAGCCATCGAGGGAATTAGCAGGATTTTTACAAAGGTATATCACATGTGATGGGAGGTATGATGTAGTGCGGCCGCACTACCTCAAATTGCTAAAAATGCTAAAACAGAGGTTAGTAATAAATTTTCCATTTTTCCTAAATGCCATGTTACATGAAGTCGTTGCAAGAACTGAGAAGGCTAAAGACCCTGTCACCATAATTAGTCACCATGGACTAGTAAATTTAATAGTAAATAGGGCCCTAAATCAAACTCAAATAACTTGGGGTGATCTAATCGAGGTTGATAGGCCCCTACAAATTGAACAACCTGAAATCCACCAAGAAACCCCCTCACAGGGAATTGAGACAGCTCAAGAAGAAGGCGGCAGTGCCCATATGGAACTTCCATTACCCCAGCCTAAAATTGAGACAGCCTAGGTAGGAAGAGATAGTACCCAAATGGAATTTCCATTACCTCAGCCTGAAATTGAAGCATACCCCATCCAACTGGTAGAAACTCAGACCTCACAGGCAGAAACATCAAAGAAAAATAGAAAAAGGACAATTGTTGTTCCTAAAAACTCCACTGTGAAAAGAAGAAGTAAAAGGATAGCACAACCTGGAGAAACCCAAGAAATGGTACAGGAAGAACAACCCTCACAGGAAAATATTTAGGAAATTGAACAGACAGAACAACCCTTACAGGAAAATACATAGCCATCACTTGAAAGCCTTACAAAACAGTTCTTCAAAAGTTATGAGGTAGAGATGGCTCAAGTTCTGGGGAATTTAGGGACATCAGTTACCAAAGACATAAGTAGGTCTAAAGAACACCAGGCACCAACTTCTTCTTCAAATCCTTCTTTGGACCTCCCTCACATAGAGATGACATTCCTCGAAGATACAGAATAGTTAGAACCTCGCAATGAGGTAAACAACCCTGTAGAACAGACAGATTACACAGAATAAATAGGGGAACAGTCATGAGTTGATCAAGGTGGGGAAGACTTTGAGATTCCCCATAAACAGAAAACAACATGCAAAGGCCACAATAAAATTAGAAAATTGAAAAAGGAAAACAGGATATTGAGAAAGAGGGTTAAAAAAAACCAAAGTACTGAAATAGAAAGTTGGTAAACTCAAAGAAATAATTAAATAATTAAGGAAACAATTGGATCTAGATGATAATGCCTATTAAAGGAATAAATCCAAAAGGCCTAAAACACAGGGAAGGAACCCACTTCTTAGGAGGATAGTCCATACAAGTTTTGTTGGAACACAGACAGAGTGACATGCCCCTGAAGAAACAATAGAGATGGAACCTCAAATAGATATTCCAGTAGCAGAGGAATAAAATGCTCAAAATGAAGAAGTGATTCCTTTAGAAACACATGAAATGGAAACTCAAACAAATATTCCATCAACAGAAGAAACAGTTGCCAAACCTGAGGAAGTGATTCCTACAGATTTTCCTGCTCCTTTGGAGACAATTGATGAAGAGACCCAGACAGATTCCACAACAACAGAAGATATAGTTGTTAAGAATGAGGAAGAATTTCAATCTCATGAATAGAGTGCCATTATTGACAGGTTGGAGATAGAGCTGGTGCAAACCCAACAGACCCTGACTCAATATAGGAGAGAAATGGTAACCATGGAAGAGAATCAAAAGGTTGTCAAACAACTTAAATCTATGTCAACAACAGAAAACAAGACTTTTTTTGAGCTCACCAGGGCACAAGGGAAGGTAAAGAAAGTACAAGGCCAATTAGATAAAGCTTTGGAGAAAATCAAAGAAATTTGCTATGTCTATTCTGATCTAGTGGCATGTAGGGCTCCTGCTACCAATTACACCTTATTTTTATTGGAGTGTTATTTGTTGCTAAGGATAAAAGCTATAAGAGAAGGAAAACCATTTTAGTTTACCACTGTTTTTGAGTTTGTTTCATGCTTTAGAGAGCAAGAAGAAGGAGTGCAATACTTTTTGTGTGAGATATACCTTCACAATTTCATCTTTGGGGAAAATAGAAAAGATAACCCTACTCATTTTATTGGGGACATATAGTTTCAAGCATTCTTTTCCTTTACCAAGAACCAAACCAGGTGATCTAAATCACATAATACCTTCATGAAAAGGGAGATTGGTCTAGACCTTTGGATCAAAGGGGAACCTCCTAAATCCTTCACGATTGTGATGCAGCACAACACATTCATGAAGAGGGAAGGGGTTGTAGACTCTTTAGCTCCTATCCACCGTCAGGTTGTACATTTAGGTATACCATATTTTAGGGGGCTTAAATAAGAATCTCTTGCTACTTCCAAACTAATATGGGATGCCTCCCCAAATGTAGTCAAGAGTAGGGAACCCTTTGGTTTCAAAAACTTTCATGCAGCCACCTTCAGGATGGAAAGGTATACCAGAATGATCCTGGATGAAGGGCCTGCTTGGATTGGGTGCAAATATAGTCCTCCTATTATTTTGTATCTTCCAGAGGGTTACTAGAGTGATTATAAAATTAATAGGAAGAGGTAAGAAGTTGCTTTTGAAGAGCTCAGAAGTAAGAATGGGTTCAAGAAACCTGGTGAACCAACCTCTCATCCTTTCAGCATCACTTCTTTACATGTAAAATATTTTCTTGCATTAGGACATGCAAGAAGGTAAGTTGGGGGTTATGTTGAGTTGAGAAAAAGGTGCAAATGTCCTCCTTATCACCATGATTTATGATATAATATTGATTGCCTTTTCCATTAATTAGAGATAATTAGGAAATAAAATGATTAAGAAGTCTTCTAGAAATATTGTTGAGTGATATTAGGTCATTTCTAAATTTCATTTGAATTGTTTGATTTTATTGCGGGAATGGATGAATATTTCTAAACTCAAGATAGCTAAGGAGATTTTGAATATGCGTAGGCTATTGGAGGTTGAAGAAATTAGGCGCAAAGCAGTTTTGAGGAAGATTGATTCTCTATTTTGTAATCTTTATAAATAGCAAAAGCAATCCTGAGGATCTCTCGATCCTCGGGATAGCTTAATTTACCATCTCATTGTAATATGTAGAGGGAAATGAACCATAGATAAACAACCAAGAAATTTATCCAAGCATTCAGATCTTTGAATTTCTCTGTACCAACAGTCTACTGTAAATGTTGTACTAGTTATGGAATTAATAGAATCTTTGAGCATTTTTACCATTTTTGCATACTGAGTTTCTAGCAACAGTGCTTTTGAGGACCGAGGGCTCAGTCTAAAGGAGTTACTGTCTCAATCTATAATTGTATCAATTTGATTTTAGTTCTATGATTTAAATCTCTTTGCAACAAATAAAGATAAATGCGTCAGTGTGTTAATGTTTTCATGAAGTAGTTATGTTATTTGATTACAGAGGATAGATGTTTCATTTGAATGTTATCGATTGTTGTTCCATTTCCCATTTATGTTAGTTTATTTATTTGATTGTTCCTCTCATTCTTACATCACTTGTTCCTTTTTCTTAAATTAGCATGTCTTGTTCCTTTCGATTAGATTACATTTGTTGTTCCTTTCAGTTAGATTACATCTACTATTCCTTTTCACAGATATAGTAATTCATTGTTTCTTTTCCAACAAGTTGATTGATAATTGATAGATTGATTCTGCAAGTATTTTCTTAGATTAGATTATTGCTTCTTAGTTAGATGAATTCAACAGATTAGTTAATTCCTTTAATTCATAGCATGCATTAATCGGATTGCAATTTTGTTAAGGTATTAGTTTTAGAGTTTTAATGAATGTGTGAGGAACTTGATTATTGATAAGCTCATATTTTCTTTAGCTACACGATTTTAACCTCTATGGCTATCTACATAGACTTTGTTGATATTCTTGAAAGAAAAAACGAATCCTCGGGTTGATAAATTAATGTTACACTAAGGTTGTTTTTAGGACATCTTTAGATCCCAACAGTAGTTTGATGATATTAGTACATTTGATGAAACTATTTTGCAGCACAAGATACCTTTGAAACAAAATTTGAAGCCATTCAAGAAGAAACTAAGGCAGATTAATCCTCTTTTTCTACCTATCATGGAGAAAGAAGTTAAAAAGCTTATAGATGTTAATATCATTGTACCTTTAAGGTAATCTGATTGGGTGGAAAATGTGGTACCAGTGAGGAAAAAGAATGGTGAAATCATACTTTGCATCGATTTCATGAATCTAAACAGATGTTACCAGAAAGATAACTATCCACTGCCCAAAATGGAACACATCTTGCAATGAGTAGTAGGATCTAGCAGGTTGTCTATGATTGATGGTTTTTCCAGGTACAACCAAGTTGTTCTTCATCCTGATGATATGGAGAAGACTTCCTTCACGAAACCATGGGGGTCATTCATGTATACTCAGATGCCTTTTAGTTTGATAAACGCAGGGGTTACATTTCAAAGAGCCATGGATATAGCCTTCGTAGGAGAAAATGACAAGTTTGTGGTTATCTATTTAGATGACATTATTGTGTTCTCTAAATATGATGACGAGCATCTACAACATATGAGACATGTATTTCTAAAATGTAGAAGGTATGGTATTTCCCTTAATCCAAAAATGTTGCAATTTTCTTTAGAACATGGGAAACTACTTGGTCATGTTGTTTGTGTTGGTGGAGTTAAGATTGATCCAGATAGAGTGATAGCTATTCAAGGGCTTTTCATTCCTAGAACTAAGAAAGAGATTCAATCTTTTCTTGGGAAGATAAACCTTCTTAGAAGGTTTATTCCTAACTTTATTGAATTGGTCAAACACATAACTGACATGTTGGAAAAGGGTAGTGAGATCAAGTGGAAGACAGGCTAAAGATTGTTTCTAGACTATTAAACAAGTTATTTCAGAAGTTCTTGTTCTTATCAGTCCAGATTTCGAAAAAGATTTTTTGATTTTCTCTTTTGCATTTTATGACACTTTAGCGGCTACTTTATTAAACAAAAAAATTGAAGGTTTCGAACAGCCTATTGCTTTCGTTAGCAGGGCACTTTGGGATGATAAGTTAAAATACAACATCATCAAAAAAGAGGGTTTTTCCTTGGTTAAAGCACTGTAATATTTCAGAATTTATGTGTTACACTCCAAAGTTATTACCTATGTACCATCCAACGCCATTAAAGATATATTGACTCAGCCAGACATTGATGGAAAGAGGATCAAATTGATAGCTAAGTTACTTGAGTATGATTTTGACATCAAGCCCACTAAGATAGTCAAAGGTCAGGGGTTGTCTAGGCTATTAGATGACTCTAATTGCAAATTTTTGGGAGTTGATTACATATTTAATAATTCAGGAAAATCACAGCCTCAAGACAATAATCCTCAGGTATATGAAAAAATTTCTAAATCTGAATGGTATAAAGATATCCTCTATTTTCTGTAGAATTTTCAATCTCCTCCAGGAATGGACAAATCCAAAGTAAGATCTCTAAAACTAAAAGTTGTCAAGTATTGTGTTAATAATCAGATTTTATTTTGGAGGGACCCTATTGGTTTCTTATTGAGATGTCTTGATAAAGAAGAAGCTGAAAATGTCATGACCCAATTTCATGAAGGAGTGTGTGGAGGACATCACTTCTGAAAGAGAACTACATAAAAAATACTCAAGGTTGGGTATTATTGGCCTAGTCTATTTGTTGATGTCAGTGTCAAAGTAAGGACATGTGAAAAATGTAAAAGGTTTGAAGGAAAGAATAATTTCAAGTCTTTACCTCTCAAGCCTGTAAAAGTGGTTGAACCTTCCTAGCAGTGGGCATTAGATTTGATTGGTGAAATACATCCTCTGGCCAACATAGATGGATTCTGACAGCAAGAGACTACGTCAAAAAATGGATAGATTCCATACCTACAAGGAGGGAAACTAATAAGGTGATCATGGATTTTTTGGAAGAAAATATTTTATCCAAGTTTGATTTTCCTAATACAATCATCACAAATAATGATGAAGCTTTTAAGTCTGCTAACCTAATTAATTTTTTTGAAAACTATGGTATCAAGCTTAGACATTCCACTTCTTATTACCCACATGGTAATGGTTTGGAATAATACTCCAATAAAAGTATGGTGAGGATTATTAATAAACTTTTGGAGGACAACAACAGGGTTTGGGATGCAAAGTTAAAATATTCCTTGTGGGATGACCGAGTAAGCACCAAAAGAGCAATTGGAACTTCACCGTTTCAATTAGTATATGGAATGGAAGTTTTTTTTCCCATACAACTTGTTTTTCCAATTGTGAAGTATCTGCAAGAAATTGAGGTTGAACCAAATGATGCTATCAGGAGGATCTGTCAGATTGTGGAACTGCATAAAGTGAGAGAAAAACTTCTAGACAAGGCACATCAACATCAATAGATGATTAAGGAGACTTTTGATAGAAGGTCAAAAATAGAGTAGTTGGTACCTTGTGATTTCGTTTTGAAATAGGATGCTCACAGGGAAGATCATCATGGAAATTTTGATAGCCTATGGACATGTCCATTCAGGGTGGAAAAGGTTTTGGATAACAACACTTTCCTATTGCAGAATTTGAAAGCTGAGGAGGTTTTTGGTAGCCCAGTAAATGGGCATTTTCTGAAGAAATTATTTTACTAAGACTATTGGTGGCCCGCAATTCATTGTACATATTAGTGTGGTGTGGTAGTTAGGAAATAAAGACTCCATATCCCAATTGAGCAATGCTTCTTTTATTCTTTCAGATTTCAGAAATGTTTTTATTTTTTACTTTTATAGTCTGATACATTTTTTAATAAAGTTTGTTTAGAGCTCATAAATTGGAATAACATAGTCTACAAATAAGCATGGTATGAAGATCAAAGGACTAGAAGGCACAAGTCTATTCAAAGTTCTTGGAGTTTCACAGGGAAAACTCCATTCCCCATGGAGCCATTGTTAACACCTACTTTGTCCTACATTGTTTTATTCCTTATTCAATCCTACTTGTTACTTCAAAGTTAGTATAAGTTATAAATATTTAGCATTATTTTTTTAAAGGTTTGATAGCTTATATTAAAAAGAATTAAAATAGTGTTAGTTTTGTGAGAAAGATACAAAAGGAATCCTACACATGTTTAAATGATTACTTGGTGACATCACTTGGATTCAAATCCTTTCATTTGAGCCATAAGTCATGTCAGCATCCATTCTTCATGACTATTTAACTTGTAGGCTGTCTTTTCAAAGTCTATTCATCCCAAGAAAGCAAAAGGGACAAATATGGCCGAGAACTACAAGCACTTCCACATGTCATTGGTCGTGATTGTTTCAAGTACCATGGAGAATCGTGGAGGTTGTGGTTTGTACTGCAGATATCATGTGTATCCAAAATAGCTAACAAGTAACATCTGTCAGCTATAGCATGTGAATATGGGTGGTCTTTTCTACACGTCAATTGTACAGACAGTTACACAAATATGGTTTTTCAAATAAAATATTTTCAAACTGGCGCATTTGTTTGTTACCTGTAGCAGTTAGTTGGTTTGAATTGGAACTCATACAACAGACAAATCCCCTATTATCCTCATCACACATAAGAAATATCCCTGTTTTGTTTCCATGAGTCTAGTTTTTTGGTCACAGTTGTGCTTATAGGCAAGGTTGGACACAAGAACAGGAAAGAACCCGAAGGGCCTGAAGTCATGGAAGCTTACGAAGATACCCAAATCATTTTTGATCGGGCAGGGTGGTAAAGTTTCTACACAAATCTAGATGGCCACCTTTATGCTACAAACAAGGCGTTTGTTGAGAGTTTCAATGGAAAATGGGCCTAAGTTGGAAATTTGGCCATGCAATTTACTGAAGAATCTATAGTTGTTGCTTGCAACCTCCCCACTGATGGCGAAAGATGGTTTAAGAATAAATTGATCACATGAGGATATGTTAATTAGTTTTTAAATCCTAAACACAAATACCCTAATTGGGTCAAGGGATTGGATTGTTGATGAGTGGATGGAATCACAGCTCATGCTTAAGATATTTATCACATGCGAGGGGAATTACTCTATTTTATTCCTATTCCACCTTCGATTTCTGCTTCATCTGGATGGAACTCAGAGAATGAATTTATGTGATTACTTCTTGAGAGACCTCAATAAGATGGCTATGAGAGTTCAAGAAAACCCCAAAACCCCTCCTCACATAATTTTTTATCAAGGGTTGATTAAAGTTCTTTTAGGGTTGAAATAGGAAAATTGCAGAAGACTTGGAATCATTTTTTGATCCAGTCAGGGTTCGAAAGGGAAGAATATCCTCCTGCTTAAAAAAATCATGCAATTGTTTTTTAACCTAATCAAGAAACTCCAACTAGAACTAGTCAATCAGTCACTGCGAAGAGAGGTAAACGAGAAACTTCCTTAAAAGCTTCAATCGAACTGGCAAAAGCTACAATCACCCAGAAGGCAGATATGAGGTCCTCTCACATATTAAGTGGAGTTAAGCACCCTTTCCCTTTTGCAAAACTTACTCAAAAAGGGATAAGAGGTTAGCAGAATCTAGGGTTTTAGTAGAAGATCAACAAATCGAAAAAACAACAACATAAATTGAAGACCCTATATAGCTTGAAGAACCTATTCTAGAGGTCACTCCTCCCATATCAAGTTCCTCTGAATATGATACCTCCATGTACAGTATTTTTGTTAGGAAACGAAGCACAAGACCTCGAAACAAGTTCAGGATGAAGGTTAAAGTGGCATATAACCCTTCTCTCATAGAGAAGACCATCATTATTGATGAGAAGCCTATAAAAACTATGGATAAGACACCTAATAAGAAGAAAATCCCTATAGTAATCTTGATAAGAGTAATCCTTAAAAAGGATGCTCAATCATGGATGAAAAGACTCCTACATGCATAAACAGAACCTCTATGAGAATACAGGGTAAGAGGAATGCAAAGGGCTCAAATCCTAGGATGGGATCTAAAGATGACAAGATTTCCAAAATTCTAACTAGATCTTAGTCTAAGATAACCAGAAGAAATAGCCTGGACTTATTAGCTGAAGCAACTTCATGTGTGCTTCATAAAAATTTGACAGTTTAAGAACCCTAAAAACTGTGATAGAGGATGGATTATGAGATAAACCTTTTTGTTTCTCATTTATAACAATATCACATTTCTTTTTGTGATGGTCATATGAAACCTGGGAGAAGAAAGGTTTTAAAAAGTGGACAAATTCATTTTTGATAAGTCGCTACAGGAAGTTCCTGCAATTGCATGCATAGAAAAAACAGAGGCGCTACTGGAACACCTATAGCAGCCTATTTTGATACAAATACCACTCATTTTTCTATTTTTACAAACAGAATAAGGCTATAAACTATGTTAGCATCTAATGGATCAGTTGGTAAGGCTATGCACCATTTGTGGATCTAAAATCTATATTGGGATGCAAATATTAATGAAGATCAGTCAAATGTTGTTGAGTTGGAAAAGGCTAGGTTCAAGTGGAGCATCAAAGATTGGATATATATAGGATGGATAAAGAGAAACAATATTGTCATCATTTGAATGGAGAACAAATCAATTGAAGAGTGTTGCATGTAAGGCTGTTTCCTTGATCTTAGGAACCTTTTTGTAAAATGATATTATTTTGCATACCAGTTGTTCACTAGTATATTTGGCCCATTTTGTGACAGTTGTTTCGACGCTATTGCAATGTTATGTTGTTGATATGGCAACGAATTTAGAGTCTCTGAAACGTCGGTTTAGGTGACATGGCATTTGCGACAAAATTGATCAAACGTCGCATAAGCGATGATATAGGCAAACAATCTCAAACCAAATTTTCGTCTAAATTGCAACAAAAACTTTTATAGTTAAACCGACGCATCAATAGAAGCCTTCGTCGCATATTCGATGATAACTTTTTGTTGTTTATGTAGCTAAACCGACGCAACAATAGAAGTTGTCTTCACATATTCGATGTCACTTTTCGTTGTTTATATAGCTAAACCATTGCATCAATAGAAGATGTCATTGCCTATTCGACAACAACTTTTTGTTGTTTATGTATCTAAACTGACGCATCAATAGAAGCCGTCGTCGCATATTCGACGACAACTTTTTGTTAACATATGTAGCTAAACTGATGCAGCAATAGAAGTTGTCATCACATATTCGGCGCCACTTTTCGTTGTTTATATAGCTGAACCATCGCATCAATAGAAGATGTCGTCGCCTATTCAACAACAACTTTTTGTTGTTTATGTAGCTAAACCGACGCATCAATAGAAGTTGTTGTCGCCTATTCGAAGACAACTTTTTGTTGTTTATGTAGCTAAACCGATGCATCAATAGAATTTGTCATCACCTATTCGACGACAACTTTCCGTTGTTTATATAGAAAAACTATTGCATCAATAGAAATTGTCGTCGCATAGGCAACGATAGCTTTTTGTTGTTTATATAGAAAAATTGTCACATCGATAAAAGTTGTCATCCGATATGCGACGACCAGAATTTATTTAGAAAAAAAATTAAAAATTATTTTGCGCATCAATTTTGATATTAATATTAATATTAATACTACACGACTTTGAAATCTATCGATCGAGGTTCGATTTCGAGTTGCAGCAGAGTAATAATGAGTAACAACACAAAATTCGAAGGAGAAAGTATAATTACAGCTTAGTGTTGTAGTAGAGTTACAACATAGTTATAGTGAGTTGCAACAGAGTTATAGAAAGTGTTGCAGTAGATTTATAGCGAGTTGCAGCAGAGTAATAGTGAGTAACAACAAGTGGAGTAACAACACAAAATTCAAAGGAGAAAGTACAGTTACAACATAGTGTTGCAGTAGAGTTACAACATAGTTATAGTGAGTTGCAACAGAGTTACAAAAAGTGTTGCAGTAGAGTTATAGCAAGATGTAGCAAAGTAATAGTGAGTAACAACAAGTGGAGTAACAATACAAAATTCGAAGAAGAAAGTACGTCAAGTACTAGGATGTACTGAGTTCTCATGAAGCAATATTCTGATCGAATAGCTCTACAAATCCACTGCTAGGGTTGCCGCAGACATGGAGGAGCAAGGCTCACCTAGGGATTCCTCTCCTCTGCTACTCCCAAATGATGTCACTTTCAGTTCGTTGATTAAATCTTTGCCCAAGAAGAAGAAGGCAGAATGCTCAAAATTTGTCAAAAGAGTGGAAGAAATGACAGAGGTATCTCTCCCACTGGATATTCCTATACAAGTAGCCTTATCAATGTTTGAACGTGTGCTTGTTGGGTATTTCACTGGCCTATGGCCATCCCCTAAAGCCACTAAAACTTGGGTGATAAAAAATTAGAAGCCGTTGATCAAAAAAAATGTCACCTCTCACTTCCTGGGTAGAGGTTATTTCCTCTTTGAATTCACCTCCAAAGAGGATAAGGAATTGATCTTCAGGAATGGCCCATATTTCATGGGACCCCAAGGACTGTATCTAAATAAGTGGACTCCAGACTTTGACCCAAAAGAGGATGTTCCTTCGGCAGTTCCAGTTTGGGTCAGACTGCCTAACCTCCCAATACACTACTAGAATTGGAACTCATTGAAACACATAGAAGATGCGTTGGGCAAGTTCATTGATAGGGAAAATAATAAAGACTAGTACGACTACGCCCAAATATGTGTGGAGGTGGACCTTGAAGTAGGACTTCCAAAAGCTATCAAAATTAATGTCGGAAGATGGTCTCATATTCCGAAACTAGACTATGAACAACTCCCATTCAAGTGCCAGGGGTGCCACGAATATGGTCACTTCGCCAGAAATTTTCCAAAAAAAAATGAGGAAGATAAGGGCAAAGAGGAAGGATGGAAATAGGTCAAGAGATCCAAAACTAACCCCAAGGTCTCAAATACGACAGGGCAGGAAAAGAGCAAAGGATATCAGTCCAAAGGCAATAGTGCGTCCCAAAAAATCCTCCACCCAAAAGATTCAGGAAATATGTTTGAAACCCTTGACTTGGTTTCTCAAAATCTACCTGAAAGGGATCCACCTTAGAAAGAGAAGATGGAGAATACAATAATGGAAGACAATGAGTCCATTGAGGATGTAGTGATAAAGGACTCAAGGCATGGGGAAAGAGAACTTGAAAGTTCCAAAGAAAAATGCACAACCAATGATGTGGAAAGCCAAGGCTCAGAAGAATCTGAGGAGGAAGGAGAGATAGGAGACTCTCTCACTATGGTCTGGAGATCATCAAGAGGAAGGCCATCATCCAGGGACAAGAGAGAAAAAGAAACATATAAAGACAAAGTCCAGGGAAGTCAACCAACTTTGGAAAAAAATTTGGCTAAAACCCCTAAGCTGGCAAGAAACCAAGGACAGGGCTCCAAGGGGGGCCCTCACTCTCATAAAAATAAATAATGAAACTGATCTCCTGGAATTGTAGAGGTTTGGGAAGTAATATGAAAGAAGAATCCATGAAGACCCTAATCATGACAGAAAACCCAGACATAATGCTCGTCCAAGAGACAAAATTGGAGGAAACGCTCTTCCATCAAAATAGTAAAAGTTACTAGAGCAAAGGTGGGACAAAGGCTGTCTCAGCCAAAGGGGAATCTGGACGTCTAGGCACTCTTTAGAGCGCTTCCAAATTCAATATGGTAGCTGAGAAAAAAAATGTTCACTGGTTGTTCACAAAATTTCAACATTTAGACTCGAAGGAGGTTTTCAATCTATTCAATGTATACGTTTTGGCAAATGCAGGGGAAAATAAATATTTTTGGGACTCTCTGAGATCCTTAGCAGATGAGGAGGTCTTGAAAAATATTATAATTGCAGGGGACCTGAACATCTCCCTTAGCCAAAGAAAAAAGAGAGGGGGGAACATTGTAAGAGATCTGGCTCGAGAGTGGGTGGAGGACCTCATCCACAACTGGGATCTCATTGATATCAAGCCTTGCCGAGGTAAGTACACCTAGTCAAATAAATGGGTGGGTCCTGGGAATATCGTTTCCAGATTAGATAGATTTCTCCTTCAAAGTTCCTATCTTCTTCTTGGTCTTGACACGAAAATGAATATTCTTTCTAACAACACTTCAGATCATAAGCCTATAAAGCTGACTCTCTCAGCCCAAAGGAATTTAGGTCCTATCCCCTTTCGATTTAGTCCTCTTTGGATAAACTAAAAGGAATTTTTAAAGAAGGTCGAAGAAATATGGAAGACGCTGGTCATGGGGTCTCCATTCTTTGTTTGGGAGGAGAAGCTAAGAAGAGTCAAGTCATCTTTGAAAAGATGGGCTAAAATCATTCCTAGTCCTACAGAGGAAAGAAATCAAACCCAAGCATCTCTTGAGTCTCATCAAGACTACATGGAAGAGGCTGAAGTTTTGAGTGATACTCTAAAAAGAGAGGAAGAGCTACAACAAAATTTTCAGAATGCCTGCAGACAGGAGGAGGAATACTGGAGGCAAAAATCCAGAAGTCTTTGGTTGAAATCTGGAGACAGAAACACTTCTTTCTTCCACAAGCAAGCCCAAGCTAGAAGAGGTTACAATTCCATTTCAGAGATTAAGGATGACAGATAAACTTATGGGGACTTTTCAAGCATTAAAAAGGCTGCCTACATTCACTTTAAAAATATTTTTAATGAAGTAGAGGCACAGGGATGCAGTGATAACCTCCTAAATGAAATACCTATTAAAATCACAGCTAGAATGAATCAGAAGCTTGAGACTAAGGTCACTAGGAAAGAAATAAAGGCTTCCCTGTTTTCCATGAGTCCTGATAAAGCACCAGGCCTTGATGGGTTTACAGCAAATTTCATCCAAACCTGTTGGCAGATTATGAAAAAATATCTACACAAAATGGTTTTAAAATCCCAAGACTGTAAAAAAGTTGGGGGTAGCATGAACTCTACCTTCCTAGCCCTCATTCCGAAAGAAAAGGGTGCAAACTCCTTCACTAGGTTTCGCCCCATTTCCCTTTGCCGATGATTCCCTTCTCCTTGGGACAGCTACTGTCCACACTGCCTCTCAATTTAAATTATTGGTGGATGATTTCTCTGAGGCCTCGGGCAGTAAATTGAATGCTGAGAAGTGCCATTTATATGGCTAGAATGTGTCTCAAAATGACATTAATGCCATAGCCAGATTCTAGGGCTTTGCCGGATCCATGCACTGGACATCCTTTAAGTATCTCGGAATGTCGATTCTTCAGAAGAAACCTTCAGGTAAGGATTGGATCCCCCTTCTAAACGAATTTAAAAATAAATTGCAGGCCTAGGGCTTCTCTTGGTTGAATCTTGTAGGGAAGAAAATTTCCAATAGGCGTTCCCATGGGATGAAAATTTCCCTTCATGATTTTTTTAGTCCTTTTTACATGGTCATAGTCTCACCCACTTCCTTCCTCTTCTAAGCAAAGGATTACCACCAACAAAGTGGATTTGAGGTGAATTTGAGGGTAGTAAATGAAAGTTTATTCTCAATAGAAGATTTTTTCATATAAAACCAGTGCTTTGTTTATTGGATACCACTCACCCAAAGTAATTACATCTATGTCACCTTCAAATAGTGGAATTCCAATACTTACTTTAAACTTAAACAAAACTCCCCCATTGAATGGTGCATCAACTCTAGGTTTCACATTTTGATGATTGCTTCCTACAAGCATGATTATCCTCATAAATTTGAAACAATGGTCATACATGTCATCCCTATGCCTTCATGTCTCTTCTTCTACCATGTTTTTCACATCTACCATGGTGGAACAAGGCAGATTCACTTCTCCCATTATGTAGTTGACTCAGTGCATGGAAATGTTGTCAAAGGTAAACAAAGGCAACCACCCTTTAATTTTAAATATGTCAAGCACTTACAAACTAACATAAGGTATAAATCATCCATAGGCTAAAGAAAACATAATAGAAAAGGGAAAATAAAATCTTCTCTTTGATATGAACCAATCTAAACTCCTAGGAGGGTTCATGGGACACATGGTTGAGTATAGAATTCAATAAACTTTTGATATATGAAGAAATAAAAATTAGTGCAAGCATAATGATTCAAGCCATTGTAATAGAAATACAATAAAAAAATAGATAACTAAGATCTGAAAAAAATATTAACAAAAATAGAACAAGATTGTCCAACCCATGTATATCACACTAAACTATCATATTTAACATACCCCTGTATATAACTAAACTAACATATTTAACATGAGGAGGGGTGGTTACATAATGCCAAGAATATCAATGAATCCACAACCACACTTACAATGA
>ML782123.1:2022845-2047590 GCA_009831015.1 Picea engelmannii | reverse complement strand
CAATATCATCTTCTTCCTGTAAATGAGTATACTTAATTGGCCTTCCTCTTGGATCATATCTAACAACAAATGACCAATCCCTTTCACTTGGAACATTCGAGTAAAATACCTGTTCACATTGGCTTGGAAAAACATAGCGATCGTGTCCTCTTTCAAACATCATTTTTTTAATCATTGGAAATCCATTGGCATGCTGAATAACAATTATTTCATCATCACGTTCATGCATTTGTAAGCTATACCATTTGACATCGAACATAACTAATTTGAAGGAATTAAAGTCACACTCAAGTATATCATTTAAATGCCCATAGTATCTATTTTCAGACTCTCAGGGATGTCTGTCACTCCTAGAGGAAACATTAGTAACTTGGAATACTGCAGTTATCCCACTATCAGAAGTTTTCCTTGTTTCATCCAATTGTTTGATGTGAAATTTACGACCATTGCACCACATAGCCTTGTGGTGTTTCAACTGCAATATGTCAGATATGTAAAAGATGCATTGTGTTTAAGATCCTTTAAATATGGTTCGAGAAGGATTTATGGGTTTAAGATTTATTCTTCTACTGTTAATTACATCAAAGAAAATATTTCTCTTTATAGTTATCATTCTTGTCTCATATATTCTTCTCCAACATATACCCTACTCTTACTTGATTCAACTAATGGTTTTGTTTACCTGATATGTTGCACATAGGGAAGAGGTCTTGACACCTTATCCATTAAGTCCCTTTTAAGATCAAGAGTGTGATCCTCCCACCTCTTTAAAATACTTTTTCTTTTAAACTTTTCAAATAAGATGTGCTAGGCTTGTTCCTAACACAGTCTAGGGACAACTTCTAGTGCTAACACCACCTACCATCGGAAGCGACATGGCAATGATTGTCCATCTAGTAGGGTTTTGTATGTACTTGAAGTGTTCTTCAACCTCATTTTTCTTAGTCAACTTCAGGCCTCATGACCACACCTCTCAGTTTATTGTAGACTTATTCAAAGCATCTTCCCATGAGGGCCATGCTTAAAGCTATGCCATAAGGGGACCACTTTGGAGACTTCTTCAATTATACCCAATACTTCTAAAGGTTTCTATACTTCCTCTAAAGTTGACATCAATGATGATCAATTTTCCAACAATCTCCCCCTTTGGAATTGATCAAAACAATCATGCTCCCCCTATATGCATGATTCTATTCTTTTTCCCCCTTTGACATCAATGGAAAAGGGCAACTCCCCCTGACAACATGATTCTAAACTTTCTCTCTTTTGGTACAATTTTTCCATTGGTGCTTCATGATGATGTTAAAAATTGACATATCAAAATCATTCTTAATAAGATTCTTGTGTCATATCTTCACAAATGATTTTTCTTCCCTTGTCTTATTTGCGGAAATATTGTGGAAATCACCATGGAGCAAAAACTATTCCAAGCTTTTGTAGAAGATACTCAAAAGTCTCTCCTGGAAGAGGTTTAGTGAAGATGTCTACAATATTTTTCTTTGTCCCAACATACTTGTTAGGTGGAAATATTGTCGTTTAATTCCGTTGTAGTACTTGCCCAACTATTTAATTTGTCAATCTATGGTTCATAGGCTTATGAAGCACACACACTATATATGCAAGACTGAAGTAGAAGTAATCTAATCTAAATTGTTGAAATGAAATTAATCTAGGAAAGCATTGAAAGACTAACTAGGAAAGAAGGAAATTAATCTAGGAAAGAAATACAACATGTGAAGAGTTGAATGAAAAAATACATATGTGAGCTCACACAATATATCAATCTCAAATTATATTACAAGAGTCAAATGACAAAGCATGAAAGAATAACAAAGCTAAGAATCCCCTTCCCCTAATTACAAGACCAAATTATGAATTACATGATCTCTCATGAATAACATCCTCCCATTATGAATAACATGATCTCCTAACTCCCCCAAATGAAGAGAGAACACTCTCTCGTGTACATGAAAGTCTCATAATTACAGATCCACTATTTTCTCAACTTATTCCTTCAAATCCTCCACACATATCTTGGATAATATATCCTATCAAAATCTCCATGATCTTCTCCTTTGAATATGCTTGAATGATTGTCCCAAATATTCTTCAAATCTTCAAAGCTTGAAGATGAAATTCGAATTTGAGGCTAGGTGGAAATATTTGACTTTGTTGAAATCTTCATATATGCCTGCACACATCATCAAACTCATCCAACCTTGATATATAAAGAAAATATGTTATTTTTCTAATATTTAATCACAAATTCACTTATAATACTAAAATGAATACAATGGAAAATAATAAGGAGAAACCCAAATATCATTATGGAAATGGTATGATAAAAGGTTAATGGGATGATGAAATGTAAGGAATAGTGAAGGAAAAGGTGGATGAAAATGTGACATTTCTAATGCCCAAAAATACTCTTACTTGACATTCTTTTTGTAACTTGTTCCCGTAGAAAGTGAAACTTGATTGGAATATGTTTGTTCTTGGAATAAATCATTGGATCCTTAGAGATACTTATTGCACTTGTATTATCACATAATATCAAAATAGGCTCATCATACTTCACTTGTATATCCTGCAGGGTTTTCTTCATCCAGAGAATTTAAGTACAACATGTTGATGCTACAGTATATTATGCTTTTATTTTAGAAAACGATACTAATGACTTCTTCTTATTTAACAAGGACACCATACAATCACCAAAATAGAAGTCTGCTCCACTAGTACTTCTTCAATCATCAATGCTTCTTTCCCAATCTACATTTGTGTAGGTGACCATAGTCATCGCATTCCCTTTTGGATACCACAATCCAAACTCTTTTGTTCCTTTAAGATATATGATGATCCTTTTTACTGCTAGAACATGAGTTTCCTTCGGAGTTTCTTGAAATATTGCAACCTGTCCAACTGATGGCATTGCATATGGTCTTGAGGATATCACATAGAGTAGGTTTCCAATCATCGATCTATATAATCTCTGGTCTACTACCTTATATTTGTTGTCTTTTCTCAACTTGCAATCGATCACCATACAAGTTCTTAATGTTTTGCAATATTCCATTCCAAACTTCTTCAACGTTTCTTCGATGTACTTGGTTTGTGAAATGAAAATCCCATCATCTAGCTAAGAAATATAAAGTTCCAAAAAGAATGTTAATTCACCAAGTAATGACATTTCAAAGTCATTCTACATGTCTTGGGAAAAATTCTAACTCATCATGTCATCATCACTTTCAAAGATAATTTCATCCACATATACTTCAATGATAAGTATGTTGTTCCCATCAACCTTCACATAGAGATTTCTATCTACATTTCCTTTTATGAATAATTGTTACTAGAAATAAATGTCTAATATTGCATAACAGGATCTAAGGGCTTGCTTGATTCCATACAGTTCCTTCTTCAATATACAAACATTATCTTTATTTTCTGACAGCGGGAACCCTTCTGGTAGTTCAATGTAGAATTATTCTTCTAATTAACCATTTAAAAATTTTGATTTCACATACATATGATTCACCTTTTTTCTTTCGCTTGTCATAGATGATGAGCATGCGCATGTCAACTCTTCTTCAGATGAGAGTTTTGATTCATAGGATTCAGATGATCCAAATACATAGTCATTATAGTCAAATGTAGAGTCAGTGCATGCAGATGCAGATTTAGAGCCAGAGTCAAGGCCCGAGTTGTCTTAGACTACACTTCAGGATGCAGGGGATCTTGTTGGGTATCTAGCTAATACTAGGAGGAATCAATATGATTTTTAGGAGCCTCCTCTTTCACTCACTTCCACTGAACCATTTCCACCTATGAATCTTCTCTTGGTTCATTCTTCAGATCCACAATATTATGGCGAGGCTATTGGAAATCCTCCATGCACGAGGAGTAAAAATCCCTCCTTTAGAACCAGACTTGCGATATGGTTCCCCTTCCTTCAGGAAGGAAACTTTTCAGGTGCATATGGGTCTACAAGACCAAGAACGTAGCAGATGGACATATTAGTAGATACAAATCTAGTCTAGGTGCCAAAGGCTTTCATCTGGTGCATGGAATTGAATATGATGAGACCTTCGCTCTAGTAGTGAATTTGGACTCCATAAATTTGTCAATTTCCATTGTAGAAGCCAAGGGATGGTAATTCCATAATATGGATATGAAGAGTGAATTTATTCACGGTGATCTCTCTGAGGAGATCTACATGGAGCAGCCCCAGGGATTTATGCATGATTCATCTTTGGTTTATTGACTGAAGAAATATTTTTATGGCCTCAAGTAGGCTCCGGGGGCATGGTATGCCAAGATGGACTCCTACCTATTGTGACATAAATTTGTATTTTTTAAATAAGATCTGAATGTTTACATGCTCAAAATGACTGATTCACTTCTACTCCTAGTTTTGTATGTTGATGATTTGTTGATCACCGGTTTCTCGACTTCAATGATTTTTGCAGTCAAGAGGATTCTACATGACAAGTTATTGATGACGGACATGGATCCACTACATTTCTTCCTTGGAATCGATATCATTCAGGATGCATCAGACATCGAATTGTCTCAGGCCAAGTATTCATGATATCTCCTTAATAGATTTCACATGACAGACTGTAAGTATCCCCCGACTCCTTTCCTATTAGGATTCATACTTGAGGATGGCGGGGACACTCCACTGGTTGACAACACACTATATAGACAACTAGTGGGGAGCTTGTTGTATCTCACACACTCCAAACCATACCTCTCCTATGCATTTGGCGCAGTCTCTAGGTTCAAGCAGGAGCCGCATGAGCTACATTGGAAGGATACAAAGTGTATCCTTCGATACTTACAGGGAACCATCACCTTTTGTATTCACTATTCTGATTGGGATGGAGATATAATTGATCACAAGTCCACATCTGATTTCTCACTCAGTCTTGGTTCCAGGCCTATTTTTTGGTCGAGCAAGAAGCAAACTGCTATTGCTCTATCTTCAGTCGAGGAAGAGTACAGATGGATAGTTAACATAACCATTCAGGCTATGTGGCTACAACATTTTCTCACTGATTTTGGCATTCAGTTTCATCAGTCAATCGTCAATTGGTGTGACAACCAGAGCACTATGAAGTTCTACAAAGATCCAGTTGAAAGGTAGTGGACGAAGAACATCAAGATCCACATGCACTACATCCGAGACTTAATACACGAGGGAATCATCAACTTACAATTTTTTCCTTCAGCAGAATAGAATGCAGACATCTTCACCAAGACCTTCACTGAGTAGAAGATCCATTATCTACACAGACGTCTTGGAGTGAAGGACACGGTTGCCTAGAAACTGTCAGTTCTTCTTTTTACATACATTGTACCTTGAGGGGTGGTTTTTCCCATGAGGTTTTCCGTCTTTCCTCACTTTATTTCATTGCATATTTTGTATTTGGGTACCTAACATGGCCTCGTTGTCGGGACCCATTCTTTACTTTCACCATAATGATGTTCAGAGGGGGTGTTGGAGTTACTTCACACACACCTAGGATTCCATTTTCCTAAGGTTTTTCCTATTTTTATTAGTCATTATTCAATCCCCTATATTTTAGGAATAATATCCTCTAGGGAGAATATTCTCTTCATTTTTCACTTCAGTTTGATCAGTTGAGTGGAGCATAGATGCTACATTTGGATTATCACCATGAAAAATTGGGATCATCACCAGCTAATGCGCATTTTTCTTGGGATCATCACCATACTATCACATTACCCATGATTCCCTGATCTCCTCCTCACTTCACTCTATTTTATTCAGTTAATTGAAGACTGATAGACTAGTTAACATAGGTAGGTGCTAGTTCACTGTGGTAACTGCCCGAGAGACTAGACTAGGTGGAAGTTTACTCCCATAACTGTTGGTGTGTGTCCATATTGCTCTAGAACACCACTATGCTGCATTGGATTCTACTCCAGTGCGCATTAGTTGAGTTATATAGATTATATCATGTGTAAATTATCATTCATTTTTTAGTTAATGAGATTTCTTCCGTTATTTATCTCCTTCTTCTCTTTTCTTCTATTTTCTCTGAAATTGTGTATGTCAATTCCCATCTAGATCTATTTTGTGTAGGTTCAACACATTTACATGGTATCAAAGTTGATGGACTACTATGGAAAAGACACACCAAATTATTTTTGCAGGTATTGAATATTGAAGACAGCAGAAAAATGGAATTTTCAAAAGAATTCATTCTTACACCTTAAAATTACTTTGCATGGAAGGATAAGATAATAATGCATCTTCGAAGAAGAGGATTTTATAGCTTAACCATGAACATAGATACAAAACCAACATCATCCATAGAAAAATCCAAGTATCTAAATCAAGTGGATGAAGCGTTTAGAACAATATGCAATCTCATTTCTCCTAAACGTCTCTTACACATATCCTCCTGTAAAACCCCCAATGAACCTTGGACCACCATGGAAGGGATTTTTGGAAAACATGATGAGATGAAGGAACACATGCTCGAGTTGGAAGTTCTCAAATTGGATACAAAAATATTCGACAATATCCAAGATTTCTTTACCAAATAAAAGGATTTTATATCACAACTCAAGGCTTGCGGGGTTGATAAATATAAGGAGGAGAAACAAATGGTTCTCACCATTCTCTCCAAACTTGGTCCATAATACTCATTGTTTTTATCCACATTTCATTGAGTTAGATTCACATATGGATCTACCTAGAAGATTCCCTCTCTTGAGGACTTTATTGAGTCTCTGACACAAGAGTAGAGCATGCTCATCAACATGGAAAAAATCAAAGGCCCAAAGGCACATGCACTTACTGTGCAATATGGAAGTGTTCATAAATATCAAAAATCTAAATATGAATACAAAATTAAAGCACATGGGAATCCAAAGAAGGAAGGGTACTCAAAACCATTCAACGATTCCTCTGGATCCGAAGGTGGAAAGGGAAGAAAAGGGTAGAAATTATATTACTTCCATAAAGTATTCCATCTAGAATCTGCATGTATGTATAAATAGATATATCTAATGACCCATATACTTCAGGAAAACAACCTTGTATA
The DNA here is from genome assembly GCA_009831015.1 of Picea engelmannii. Classification (NCBI taxonomy): domain Eukaryota; kingdom Viridiplantae; phylum Streptophyta; class Pinopsida; order Pinales; family Pinaceae; genus Picea; species Picea engelmannii. Next base: position 2,040,514 of record ML782123.1, on the reverse strand, counting down.
TTGCATCCCCGATGGTGCCAAGAAGAAGAAACTAGAAGATTAGAATCCCAAGAAAAGAAATTCTAGACATACTTTGATTTCCATCAACTCCTCTCCCAATGCTTGGATCATATATTTAAGAGAATCACACCACATGGTTGCCACAAAATAGGTCTATCTTCATTGGATGCATGCAAAGTTCCTTCTATTATTATGGGGGACAAATCTCCAGTCGATTTCACCGGCAAAGGAAGGATTGAACTCACAAATGGAAGCTTCGAGAATGTGTTGCATGTTCCCAAAATTTTCGTCAATCTTCTCTCCATATATCAAATGACTAACTCTAGCATCAGAAAGAGAGTCATATTCACACCTATTGCAGTGGATATCTATGACATTCAAACCAATTCCAGGGTTGCTACCGGTGAGGTAAATCATCAATCTAGAATCTATACATTTTCTGAATTTATTGAACCAGATTATGCATTATTACTTACCCATGCTGATGAAAGTAATACGATATGGCACGAAAGGTTTGGGCATTTAAATTTCAAATATATGCAACATCTTAGAAAGTAGGGAATGGTTGATGGTCTACCCGACATCCACTTCTCCAAAGGAATTTGTGAGGGATGTGTTCTTGGAAAACACCCTCAAGAGAAATTTGACAAAGGAAAGACTCGAAGAGCTTCCTCTCCTTTATATATGATCCATAGTGACCTCATGGGCCCTTTTCCTCATCCATTAATCAGAAAATCAAGGTACATGCTCTTTTTTGTTGATCATTTCTCATGCTTCACATGGATTTTCTTTTTCAAGAAAAAATCAGAGGTCTTTCAACACCTCAAATATTTCAAAGCCCTTGTTAAGACACAATCAGGAAAAAAAATCAAAATCCTCTGAATTGATAACAGGAGAGAATATGTCAACCATGAGATCCATAATCTTTTTCATGAGGAAGGGATTTAGTTGCAACACACAGTTCCCTATTCTCCACAAAAAAATGGATTTGTTGAGTGGAAAAATAGATCTCTAAAAGAGATGGAATCTTGCATGCTACATGCAAAGTCACTCATCCAAAAAAGATATTTTACACAACTATGGTTGAGTTATTAAGCATGTGTTGATTAAACAAATAGGAAGCTTAAAGAAAAAGGAAGGAAATATGAGAAGATATCACAGCCATATAAACATGTACAGAACTGAAATGAAGCATAAAACAACAGCAAACCATAACACCAATGTGATAATGGAGTTCGGCAATCTCACGTATGTCTCTGGGCCTTTGTCTCAGTGGGTGAAGATTTATTATTTCTGTTCAAAGACTAATAAGTACATCATGACTGTGCCAAAAGGTTACAAAACTGATCTGGTCTTTTTCTACCAAATTTCTAGAACCCAACAGAAGAAATGACACTCAAATCGGATAACTGGAGCTCTCAGAAATGGCCCGCAAAGGTGCGCTCCTCAACAACTTCCCTGCATTAAAATGGCTTTGGCTTGGAAAAAATTCAACATAAACCTACTCTAAATCTCCTCCCTTGGCATTAAGAAGGTCTTTTTTATATACATTTGAATTTGGTAACCATCTCCCAACTTCCCCCCAAGATCTAGCCTCAAAAAGGTCCCAATATCCCCCAATATTGGTCAAAATCTCCAAAAATAGGCCTATAAATCAAATAAAATCACTATATTAAAGTGAAAAAACCCAATTTTGTATATAATTGGGGCACAAACCCTCTTGTGCTGACCTTAGTCATATAGGCATGTTCCATATGGCCAAGCACCCATGCACTGGCCCCCTTACCTCTCGCCCTGGTCTCGTGCTAGACCATGTGGCCTGGTGCTTCGAACTCCACGCGGGTGCCGACACCGGAAGACCTGTTTTGTAGCCCTTGGTCACATGCTTAGCTCCCCATCGACCAGGGCCTAAACACCCAAAGAACCACCCGTCAACACATATAAATATTGCACCAAACCCAATGCAAGCAACACATGTAGCCCGATTGTTTGGCACCTAGTTGTTAAGTTGTTGGCACTAGAGGAGCTCGGGGGTTCGAACCTCCCAGCCTAAAAAAGACTTTTAACCAACTGTCATTGGGAATTCATAGGGTGCCACATGGAACCACCTGATTGGGCCACATGGTGATCCATGATTGGACCACATTATCAAACCGTACGCCCATTTGTCTTGCCACCTATCTAACACGTCAGCAGTTCGTACACAAATTCACCCTACCACGTGTTAGTCTGTACACCTAGTCACCTGCCTAGTTTTCATCCGTATGCCATGTGTCCATCTTTAATAGGGCCACATCGATGTACAAACTTCCATGTGTCATCCATATGGTGACACGTGTCAAATCTGTACAGTGCCAACTTAGCCCAAAAATGACAAAAATGGGTGACACGTGTCACCTCCTGGTGATGAAACTTAAGCATGATGATGTCATCCTGACACATACCAACTTCAACTGTCGTACATGCTGACATCAATGTTGAGTTTGACCTAGTTGAATTTTTTCCTGTTTGGTGAAATGAACAGAATGTGATATCAAGAGAATAGGACATATGTTTGAGCCCGTTCAAGTTGTGTTGGGTTTGTATTGATGAGACCTACGTACACGTTCATTTTTAATCCATTCTGGGAACTTTTATTTTTAGGCCTTTCAAAGTCCCATCAAGCTCTTGGATCTGATTCTGGATCACACCTACCCACTAAAGGACCTTTTGGTCCCCAAAAGGTTACTGACCAGTCATCAAGCTCGGGATATGCCACCCAGCTTGTTCCCTATCTTTGAACTTTGTCTTGTGCACCTGTCTCATCAAGATCAACTGTAACACAATCATGACAACTGACAACATATTTTTAGCCATTTGAACCCTATCACATCTTACTGAAGCCACTATCATCCATGTAGACAACATTACTAATGATAGCATCAAAAATATGACTGGAAATGAGTTGATATGTTTGTAATATTTGCATGACATTAGCTTATCTTGAAGCAAACTGTGATTGATTTTCCATTATACAATCATCTCATGTTCTTACTTAAGATCAATTACTTGATTTGAAACAATTATAGGTTTGTTTTTTTCTTGAGTTTCCTTCTTTAATTGTTCCATAGTTTGAAGAGTTTCATTTGCCTTTACATGATGAGCATGAACCACATATTCTTGACCTGCTTTGGTTAAGTGATATTGATTCTTTGTCATGTAGAAGATTGCTTTATGATCATACAAGTATGGACTACCCAAGACCATTCCACATTCACTTAGTGCCACCACATCACATGTTACCTCGCCCACATACTTAGATGAAATAGAAAATTTTAATGTGCATTGCTTGGTTATGTGCATTTGATGATTATTTCTTATCCATTTAAGTGTGTAAGGCTTATGATGTATTTGTGTTTTTAATCCCAATTGCCTAACCAATTCCTATGAAATTAGATTAGATTGAGATCCACTCTATCAATGTGTCTATCTTAGTGTGCTTCATGATGGCCTTGATGTGAAACAAGTTACTTCTACAATCAGTTCCTTAGATTCGTCACATTAATATGATCCCAAGTCTATGGGTCGTGTTGTCGCTGCAACTGTTTGCCTCCCTTTATTTTCCTTGAACCACTTCGATCTCTTCTCAGGATGCAATTTCCAACAATGGTCCTCATCATGCCCCTCTTTCCTGCAATGCTTGCAAGAGGGCTTCTCTTCCTTTCTCATCACTTTGACTTCTTTCGATGCCACTTCCTTTTGTCCTCTTTCCTTGAAGACAATTCCCCTAATACACCAACACCTATTTTCCATGCTTCAATGTATGTCTCTTGAACAGAAACCTCATCAATATTAGTAGGTCCAAACATGAATATAGTGTTTTGAATATGTGTAGTTAAACCTATTATATACTTCATAAGAGTTTCTTGGGTATGTAAAGGAATGTTTAACATCAATGCCATTTTACGAAATCCATCTGTGTATTCTTGCATTGTTTTTCCTTTTCTTAGTTTTAAAGCTTTCCATTCAATTAATGCTTTCTCTTTATAACAAAAAGGATATAATTTCTTTCTAAGTGCAGAAATGAAACTTTTCCATGATGGAAATACATCACCCACTTGTTGCATGCCATTTTGCAACTTGCTTTGCCACCAGATAAGTGTTGTGCCTGCGAGTCTCAATGATGCCAAATTGATTTGTGTGGCCTCATCCTTGATCTATTACACACTGCAATAAACCTCCATCTATTTGACCCAATTGTCAAGCCTCTCTTCCTTGACTTCACCATCATAAATGGGTAATTTCAATTTAACACCAAGTTTTAATAAAGGTCTTTCATTCTTATGTTTATGAACATGTTTCTTTGCATTGTATTTAGAACTTGAACTTGAAGAAGAAGGAGAAGAAGGAGCTGATGATGGAAGTGAAGGAGGGATTTGAGGAGGATCCTCACCTTCTTCACCTTTTCCCTTTGAAGATTCACCCATATTTGGTCTTTTCTGTTCCAAGTAATCCTCGTACAAAACCTTCATCATCTTCGACATGGCGAAGAAAGTTTTTCGAAACTCTTCTCATCCTGATAAAGTCCCTCTTCCGATGCCATATTCTCGCTTTGATAAGTTCTCTTTTTCAATCCAATCAATGGATTCTCTTCAACGATATCGCCTTCACCACGAAGTAGGTTTTCCCTGGTTAACATGAAAAACTTATATCCAAACATCAACTAGCTCTGATACCACTTGATCCGAAAAAGATCTTTTACACGACTATGATTGAGTTATTAAGCATGTGATGATTAACCAAATAGGAAGCTTAAAGAAAGAAGAAGAAAACATGAGAAGATATCACAGCCATATAAACATGTACATAACTGAAATGAAGAATAAAACAATAGCAAACCATAACACCAATGTGATAACAGAGTTCAACAATCTCGCATACGTCTTCAGGCCTTTGTCTCAGTGGGTGAGGCTTTCTTATTTATGTTCAAAGCTCAATAAGTACATCACAGTAGTGCCAAAAAGTTACAAAAATGATATGGTTTTTTTCTACCAGATCTCTAGAACCCAACAGAAGAAATGACACTCGAATTGGATGACCGAAGCTCCCAGAAATGGCCTGCAAAGGTGCGCTCCTAAACAACTTCCCTGCATAAAAATGGCTTTGGCTTGGAAAATATTCAACATAAAACTTCTCTGAATCTCCTCCCTTAGCCTCAAGAAGTCCTATTTTATATAGATATGAAGTTTTTAACCATCGCCCAACTTCCCCCCAAGATATAGCCTCAAAAAGAATTCAATATCCCCCAATATTGGCCAAAATCTCCAAAAACAGGTGTATAAATCAAATAAAAACACTATATTAAAGTGCAAAAACCCATTTTTGTATATAATTGGGGTGCAACCCCTCTTTCACTGGACCTCATTCGTATAGGCGCATTCTATATGGCCAAGTGCTAATGCGCTGGCCCCTTTACGTCTCACCCTGGTCTCATGCTAGGCCATGTGGCCTGGTGCTTCACACTCCACGTGCGCACCCAAACTGGAAGACATTTTATGTAGCCCTTGGTCATGGGATTAGCTCCCCATTGACTGGGGCCTAACCACCCAAAGTGCCACCTGTCAACACATATAAATATTGCACCAAATCCAATGCAATCAACACGTGTAGCCAGATTGGCTTGTGCCCAATTGTTAAGTTGTTGGCACCCGAGGAGGTCGAAGGTTCGAACCTCCCTACCTAACAAATTTTTTTACCCAGTTGTCATTGGGAATCCATAGGGTGCCACATGGCACCACCTAATTGGGCCACATGGTGATCCAATATTGGACCACATTGTCAAACCATACGCCCATTCATCCTGCCACATGTCTGACACGTCAACAGTTTGTGCACCCAATCACCCTGCCATCTATCATTATGTAAACCCAATCACCTACCTAGCTATTGTCCATACTCCATGTGTCCATCAGTCGTAGGGCCACGTCCTTGTATGGATTTCCACGTGTCATTCATACGGTGACATGTGTCAAATTCGTACAGTTCCAACTCAGTCCAAAAATGACGAAAATGGGTGACGACATGTTAGCATGATGATGTCATGTTGACATCACCTTGACGCATGTTGATGTCACCTATCGTACATGTTGACGTCAGCATCGAATTTGACCTGGTTGACTTTTTGCCTATTTGGCAAAATGAACAGAATGTGATATTAGTAGCATACGATGTTTGTTTGAGCCCGTTAAAGTTGTGTTTAGTTCGTATTGACGAGGTCTACACACACATTTGTTTTGAAGCCATTCTAAGAACTTTGATATTTAGGCCTTTCTGAGCCCCATCAAGCTCCCAGATCCGAATTTGGATCAGTCACTACCATAGATATTATGGGTCGAAGCACTTAATTGTGTAAACTACATCTAAAAAAAATCTCCCCATAGATATGTCAAGGAAAAGACCCCCTACGAGGCTTTGAGTAGCCTCAAACTGGAAGTGACCCACTTTCTTATTTTTTGTTCACATGCATGGGCCTGGATTCCCTCTGAAATGAGGAAGGCACTTGATCTAGATAGAACATAGTGTATCTTTGTTGGATACCCTGACAATGTGAAGGGATACAGACTTATTAATATTTCCTTGGACCGGCTCATCATTGAGCGAAGTTTCCAATTCAAGGAAAGTGTCTCGCATGTACCTTAGCAATCACATGTAGACACCTTTGTTCTTCCACCCATTAGAGATGATGAGCATGCACATGTCAAATCTTATTCAGATGAGATTTTTTATTCAGAGGATTTAGATGATCCAGATACATAGTCAGTATAGTCAAATGTAGATTCATTGCATGCAGATGTAGATGTAGAGCCAGAGTCGAGGCCCAAGTGGAATCAAACTACTCTTCAGGATGCAGGGGATCTTGTTGGAGATCCAGCTAATACTAGGAGAACTCAATTTTATTTCGAGGATCCTCCTCTTGCACTCACTGCCACTGAACCATTGCCACCCAAGAATCTTTTCTTGGTTTAGTCTTCAGATCCACAGTCTTATAGCGAGGCTATTGGAAATCCCTTTTGGGAATCCTCCATGTAGGATGTGTACAACTCCCTCCTCGAGAACCAGACTTTGGATCTAGTTCCCCTTCCTTCGGGAATGAAACTTGTCAAGTGGAGATGGGTCTACAAGACCAAGAGAGTAGAAAATCCACATATTAGTAGATACAAAGCCAGTCTAGTTTCCAAAGGCTTTTAGCAAGTGCATGGAATTGACTATGATGAGACCTTCTCTTCAGTAGCAAAGATGGATTCCATACGTTTATCACTTGCCATTGCGGTAACCAAGCGATGGGAAGTACATCAGATCGATGTGAATAATGCATTTATTCAGGGTGAGCTCTCTGAGGAGATCCATATGGAGCAACCCCATGGATTTATGCAGTATTCATCTTTGGTATGTTGACTGAAGAAATCTCTTTATGGACTCAAGCTGGTTCCGAGGGCATGGTATGCCAAGATGGAATCCTACCCGCTATCACAAAACTTTGTACATTGTAAATCAGACCCTAATGTTTACATGCTCAAGACTACTGATTCACTTATATTCCTAGTTTTGTATGTTGATGATTTGTTGATCATTGGTTTCACAACTTTAGTGATTGTTGCAGTCAAGATTATTTTGCATGACAGGTTCTTGATGATGGAAATGGGTCCGCTACATTTATTCCTTGGACTCAAGATCAGTCAGGATGCATTAGGCATCATTCCATGGTTTTCTCCCAATTTGGGTTTCCACATAAAACATTGGTGTACTATGTATGTGTGTGATTGTTTATTTCTTATTGTTCATTATTGGATAATATTTTTTCATTGATATAACATTTGAAGAAAAAGGATTATAATTACGCTATTAATGATTCACCCCCCCTCTCAGTAATCTAACAATTGGTATCAGAGCAGGTTCATTCGGAAATCAGTTTAAACACTGAAAGGTAGATCATGGAGAGTACCAACTCGTATAAAAATGGAATACCATAGTTTGATGGCCCATTTGAGGGAGCGCTGCTGTCTTTATGAGTCGCCAGTTTCTGTTGAAGGAAAATCTCCTTGTGGACAGGTAGATCTCCTCAAAGAGATAGACTCTTAACTCTAAGACATAAAGTGCTTATCATGGTCACTGACTTCCTTTCAGATCTAGGTGGACTAGTGTGTGAGGAGGAAGGAGAAAAGAAGTACCTTTTACTGATGTTTGTCCCTGCACACTCCGAGTTGATCCCTGTAGACAAACAAAGTACGACCACTTCCTACTCTATCAAGATTAGTTTGAAATAGGTCTATCTACTAAAGAGACAAATTCATGTGAGATTGAACATGAATTAGAAAGAAACAGGCCAAGCAAATTATATTAATGAGGACAAAACATTGCTTACAGTCGTAGATGGATTGCAACAGTTTTGCCAAGTCCTCCTTGTCTACCCCTTGCTCAAAAGATCCATGATCCAAATGATGATAGTTTCACCGATTGCTCCCTATGAGATCACAGGTCTCTTGCCTACAAAATATATTTATTTCAACACCACTTATAAGATCATAAGTTTGGTGTGATTATCCCTTCTCAGTCTTCTTTCACCATTAGAAAGCTCTCTTATATAGCCTTGGAGAGGCTCAACAACTTGAGATATCCTTGGGGAAGGTGAGGATTTTCCTTCTTCAGTTGAGGATATGCCCTAATATCATGGCTGGACTAGGGATTCGAGCTCAACTGCCTTCTAAGAATGAAAATATCCTTCCCCCATTCATCTCAACAACTCAATTGTTGCCTAAAATAGGTAGTGCTCCCCCAAAGGGGCACTCAGAGTGCTATAGCGCTCCCTAATAGGATTTAGGGGAGAGCCAACACTCCTAAGGGTTAGAGCACTCCTGCATAAAGGCCAAAGAGATTTATAATGATCCCAGATAGTGTAAGGGGGAGCACCAACACTTCCAAAAGAGGTATAGGGGAGCGCTCCCCTCCAAAAACTCAGTTTCTGAGGTGCTTTCAAATGGAAAAAGGTTTGTAAGCCTGCTAACTCATTTCTCCTCTTCCAAATCAAATGTTTGAGGTGTTTCAAGTGTCCTTCTCATGTCATTATAGGCATGACATAGGCATCATGGCAGTATGCTTCCCTGACACTTGCGACACTTGTGAGAAAAATGTGACACTTGTGACCTTTGTAATGATGACACTTGCAACACTATCAAAGTGAGTATTTTTTATGTGTAACAGATTGCCCCCCAAAGTATGAAGTTATAAGATGAGAACTGATAACTGAAATACTTTGTAGACTTTCAAGCAAGGGTATAGACTCGGAGAACCTGACAGAAGCTGCACACAAACATCCAAAAAATATTATGACATGTTTCAAACCCAAGGCAGGCATACCTATGCTTGGGTGATCAAGACTTGCAAGATATGGCCACCATAAAATACACTGTGGATCCATAATTGTATTGATAAAAAGGTATAGCCACTAAAAATACATTGTGGATCTATACTCTTACGACATGAACTGATCGTAGACACAAAGAATACATAGTGGATCTACGAGATGACAAGACATAGCCATGACCAATACAAAGTGGATCTATGTAACACTATATGTGTCATTGTTCAAGAGAAACTCCATCGCAACCTAGGCAAAGTACATATCAAAGTGATCAGTCAACCCAGGGTCTTCTTACCGATCCCGATGTAGTACGAATCTAACCATGTGAATAGATGTCCTGATATCGAACATGGTAGAAACCACTTGATTACCGGTCAATGATGTAAATTGTTAACAAGCGCAAGGGAGATCACCATTAATGTCAATGATTCCCAAGATACCCTAGTACATTCCAACAAACGTGAATGGATGAGCTAGAGTTGAACATCCGTGGAATCATCCGATCATAGGTCAATGGTGTAAACCCACTGTCGAATGTGAGGAGGCCTGCCATTGAGGCATGCACGTCCCAAAGTACTAATTGGTTTCTAAGCTTGATTCCTGGATAATGTGTTGAAGTCGATAGGAATAGACTCGTCGAGGGAGGGCCTTGATGTATCCCCCATCAACGACACGAAACAGACATAGAGATGTAATTGGTAGATCAAATGAACATGGACTGACACAGGTATTGAGACAAGATGTTTGTGATGGCTGACTCTCGAGGCAGATACTTCCCTTGAACACTGAGGCACAACAGTAGAAACCTGACATGGACCAAAACTTGATGATGTAGTGGATGTTGTGACTTACGTCAGGTGACCCAAAGGAGTGAAATAAACTCAAAGGATTGGCTCAGTGTAGAGGTTCAGTGGATGATAATGCGTGAAAATGACAAAGTGTCATGTTCAAGGGAGACTCTAAGAATTATTTGGTAATGTTATCAAGAGACTTCTTGGCTTGCTTCTTTCAAATTTTCCCCCATCCAGATAGACGAGTACCTCTTTTTAATTTAACTAGATCGAGGAGGGTAACACATGCTCAATATAACTCACCTTCGGTAAGTTCCTCTTCCTATGTTTAACGAACTGGAAGAAGTAAGGGTTCAATCCCATATGGGCCTGTCGATGTTTTGTTTAGTGAGTCCAAAGACAAAAAACTCAAAGGTTTTTCATGATTATAGAGTCTAGAAAAACACTTAAAAGAGAACTCTCTCAGTTCCTTTTTCGTAAAGTAGTCTGACGAGACCAAAAAAGAGATAAACTATTGCTCAAAAGACGTTTTCTTCAAATACTTTAACGAGCGTGAAGAGAACAAGGTCGCTCGGTAATATTTTCATGTTTAGAGAGTCTGAAAAGGACTTAAAGATGACTCCAATGTTGTCCTTTTTCATAATGTTAGTCTCGCGAGGCCGAAAAAGAGATAAATTATCACTTGAAAGATGCCCTTTCAAACCTTTTAACGAGTGTGAAAGGAAGCAAGATCACTCGATGATCTTTTCATGTTTAGAGAGTCTGAAAAGCGTTTAAAGGTGACTCTAGGGGGTTCCTTTTTCATGTATCCATACAGGTCCGAAAAAGAGATAAAAGTCTACCCGGTTGCATTCTCATGTATTTACGAGCACGAGAAAGAACAAAGACTAAGCTCGGTATGCCCCCAGCATGAAAGCTGGTGGCTTAACTCCAAAATGATCGGCAAAGGCTGTAGACATGCCCTCCAAGCTTCAATTCATTCACCGGCTCTAAGGTCATCACCAATTTCTCTAGGAGGTGAGAAAAAGGAGAAGGGTGGATTTAAAGAAGGTTCAAGAGAGGTGACTGTTTCATTTTTTAATGATCTTGACATAGGGAAAGAACTATGCTTAGGGCCTCTATTTCATTTTTTAACGAGCTTGCCACAAATAAGAGAAACTATGCTCGTGGTTTCGTCCTGATCATGGCTTCCGAGAGGATAACGCTCTGGAAGGATACCATGTCAAGAGACAAAACTCAGTCATGGCCTCCAGGAGATCTTTGTCGGATAGAAGAGAATCACTCTGGAAGGAACACATGTCGAGGGTCGTGACAGGGGTAAGGATATTAGGCTCCAATAACCCTACCGAAGAGATCACCATGTCAACTTCTGGATCCAAAGCATCAGAAGTTAAAATCATGGGAGACAACGCCACATAATTGACATGCGGTGGGGGTGATACTATCTGCATATAAGAACCACTTAGGAAGGTAACCTAGTCGGGGTCGATGAATGAAAGTTGATCAATAGTCACAATTCTTCCATCGTGAGGAAAAGATATCACATGGAAAAGAGTGGATACAATATCTCTCATGGCATAGACATAATCCCACCCAAGGAGTAAAGCAAAATCCAAAGGGTCTCGGACTACCATGACATAGATAAAGACAGTTTTCCCTCCCAAAGCTACAGGAAACTAAGAAAGGATCCCTAAAGGTTGACTAGTTCCTCTATTAAAAGTTAACAGATTCTGTGTAACCGGTACAAGTTGCGGACAACCCAAAGCGTACCAAGCAATAGAAGACAAAATACTAACAGACGCACCTTCATCTATCAGCGTTTGAGGAACATCCCGACCACGAACCTGTATTGTAATCTGGAAAGGAATGTGAGAGGGAAGACAAGGTCCAGTTAGTGCACCCCAATAAAAAAGGATGGCCTCATTACTTGGAGGGGGTTTCGCAGAAGAGAGAGGAATGCCCCCCAGAATGGTAGAGTATGTATTAACGAGAAAAACATGGGTAGTATCGGGTTTATTCTCTAGAAGGAGAGTAGGATCGACTGATGATTGGATCAGATCAACCAATGGTGGACTTGGATAGACCACTTTAACACTCTTCAAAGGAAGAGTGGGACTGACCGAGGAAGGAACTGGATCAGTCACTTTGAAATTCCTCAATGGAGGAATGGGATTGACCAATGGAGAAACTGGATTGACCACTTTAGCACTCTTCAGAGGAAGAGTGGGACTGACTGAGGAAGGGGGTGGATCAATCACTTTAGCATTCCTCAATGGAGGAATGGGATCAATCGATGGCGAAACTAGATCGACCACTTTGGAACTCTTCAGAGGAAGAGTGGGATTGACTGAGGAAGGGGCTGGATCAGTCACTTTAGCATTCCTCAATGGAGGAATAGGATCGATCAATGGAGAAACTGGATTGACCACTTTGGCACTCTTCAGAGGAAGAGTGGGATTGATTGAGGATGTAACCGGAGCAACCACTTTGGCACTCTTTGGAGGAAGGGTGGGACTGACCACAAAAGGTACTGGATCAGTCACTTTGTCACTCTTCAATGGAAGAGTGGGATTGACCGATAATGTAACTAGAGAAACCACTTTGGCACTCTTCAGAGGAAGAGTGGGATTGACCGAAGAAAGGACTAGATCAGCTACTTGGGTTTGTGGTTCAATCAAGGAGGAAACTATATTGACCACCTGATCAATCGGACTGACCGGGAATGGAACCAGATTGACTAGTCCATCAACCAACGATGGGTCAAAGGAAAGATTACAAACTAATTTTGGAAGTTGAATTTTTTCCAAAAGAGAAGAAGTCTCGTCCATGCGAGGACAAAGGTGAGAGTAATGATTACCTTTACATAACATGCAAGGGAACTTGACAATTTGCTTCTTCTTACCAACCTGAACACCACTAGTTGACGGGGTATCATCGACATGACCGACAGAGGCCGATGACATGGAGGAACACATTTCTAAGACCTGGGTAAGACCAAGGAAATCCCTCAGAAAGTGGTCACCCTTACAAAGGCTGCAAGGGAATTTGGGTTTTGGATTCTTCCTTTTAATCTTGTTGACCTCATCAACACTCCCAGTACTATTAGCAGTAACTGTTTTCTTAGAGCCAACATCTGATGTTGTTGGGGCCTTTGTCCTTTTCAGGTTCTTCTTCTTCTTCTGATCAACCTGGCTACTTGCTTTATATCTTTCACTAGGTGAAGAAGGAGAAATGGAAGGAGACTTGATGGGAAAAGAAGGCAAAAATTCGACATGAGGTTGATGTGTGGGTGGTGTATTGACATTCAAAGTATTAGGTGAAAATGAAACATTGGGAGGATTCAGGATCACCGGAGTGGGGAACAACCAAACTGGTAATCCAATAGTGAGTCCTGGAAGACTCAGTGTGGCAACATATGGAGGACCAAAATTTCCAAACGAAGGAAAAGTATAGGGTTCCCCAGGAGAAGGGGTTCCTCCATTGGTACTCCTAGGATTCGATGCCATTAACACTGACTCGACCTCACTAAGTAAAACAAACAACACACACTAAGAATATAAGAAGCAAACAATCAAACAAACCTTCCTATGATGAAACCACTAGTTGGTGATGAAATCCAACATCGCGAGATCAAAATAGGAAGGGGCAGGGATAGAGCGGGTGGATCAGTTACGTTGGCGACCTGCTTAACAGACTTATGCCTTGGTGTAAGCTTCCACGCAGTAATTGTGGATTTATCCTCCAAGGAGCCCGAGTGAGTTTGACCAACATATGTTCCAGGTATAGTGAGACTTCCCTTCACCATCACCTTGTGTGAGACCATAAAGATTGTGGCTACTAAGGTCACCAACTCGTAGTCAGCCCCTGGGTGGGTACAGTCGACAGTCTAGTCAGAACGTATGGGAAGGATAACAAGTCTGAAATCAGCTTGAAAGGCTTCCACTCAACATTGTGGGTATACCTTCCAGTGACCCCCAATATACAATCTGACTACTACAAACAGTTGGGCCACGAAGGGATAATCTTCATAACTCACCCGAATGCGACCTCGTGCATAACCCCTGTGTGAGAGGGGGATCCCAGGCAGACTAATACGAAAATTGGATTTGACTCTCCCAACCGCAAGATACTAAGTTTGTTCGATAGCTTTGGAAATTTGTCCTTTCAACCTATTCCAAATCCCTACACCTTAAACTAATGTAGGTTTGCTAACAAAGATGTAAAAAGTCTGATAAATTTTAGTTAAGCATTGATTTTAATGGTTGTTGTTTACTCAGAGGGTGTACATAAATGAAACTGATGGAATGATGACTCAATTTCAAAAAATATGCATGAAATATGATAAGCAATCATTTCTTTTCAATGAATACCTATTTAAGGGAAAGAGGAAGAGTCATTTTCACTATCAAACACTTGACAAGGAATGCCCTCAATCAAATCCAACATGATGCTACAACATTTCAGAAATGCAAACTAATCATTAAGATGTACTTTTTTCATTTTCATGCGAATGATGATCAATTCAATGCAAAACTTGTCCTGCCAACTACCCTTTCAGATCAAGGAGATTCAGACAAGAAAACACAGATTTCGCACAAACAACACACCCTTTTGCAATCAAACAAGAGAAAGAAAACCAAAAACGCAAAAATAAGGAGAAAGAGATTGGATCAGATGACCTCAAAGAACCAAATGAGAAGAGTTACAGACTTCTAATGTCCTTCACTAGAGTTCTCGTTCAGTGGGATAGGAGAGAAGAAAGCAGGGGATCGATTTCAAGCTCTCAATCGCAAAAAAATCAAAAATAATGAAGAAGGGCATAAAATCTAAACAAAAAGGTGTTTACTTCTCAGGAGGAAGCATGTCAAAGGTCAATGGAAGAATCATTGAATCACAAAGCAGCTCAGCAAGTGAAGAAACAGGGTCTTTAACCTCAAAAATGCAATTTTTGAAGGGATTTTGTGAAAAAAGGGGTTGGCACTCTGGTGTAAGGGACACCAGGGTGTTATAAAGCTCTGTCCAACACTCTAAGGGAGTGTTGGCACTCTACTAACAAGGCAGGGGAGCGTTGGTGCCCAAAAACTCACAAAAATGTCCAAAAACCTTAAAATTCAGTCAAACTTTGACAAACAAGATGAGTGTGATGGAGTAAAGAGTCAATTAGCAAATGCAATCAGATATGAAGGGGTGAACAAGGTCTAAACACAATCATAGTGTAAGGCAAGGTCTATGAGGAAAAAACAAAACTAAGAAAGTTCTGATTCTTCCCCACCGGAGTCGTCGGTTTCTGTTGAAGGAAAATCTCCCTGCGGACAGGTAGATCTCCTCTTGAGAGTTAGACTCTTAACTCTAAGACATAAGATGCTTAACATGGACACTGACTTCCTTTCATATCTATACAAACTAATGCATGAGGAGGAAGGAGAACAAAAGTACCATTTTACCGACGTTTGTCCCTGCACGCTCCGAGTTGAGCTCCAATCTTTTTCTCCTCGATGAGCCCTGTAGACAAACAATAGTACAACCACTTCCTACTCTATTGATATTAGCTCAAAAATAGATCTATCTATCAATGATAAGTTCATGTACAATTAAACAAAAACTAGAAAGAAACAGGCCAAGCATGTCATATTAATGAGAACAATGATAGAAGTAGCTTACAACTGTAGATGTGAATGTGACGGCTTCATCAAGTCCCCTTTGTCTAACCCTTGCTCAAAATATCCATGACCCGGATGACAACAACATCACTGATTACTCTCCTCCAGTTCACTATGTGTTTCCTATGAGATCATAGGTTTCATGCTTGCAATTCTTCCCCCTTTTCACCATCATAGAGCCTGCTTATATAGGTTAGGAGAGACTTAACCTCTTGAGGTATATTTAGAGTAGGTTGAGGGATTCCCTCCTTAGATCAGGGATCTTCTCCTAAGATCATGATTGAACCAGGAATTCGAATGCAACTACCTTCCAAACTTGAAAGATCCTCCCCTTATTCTCCTCAATAGATCAACCACTGCCTAGATTAGGCGGCGCTCTCTCAAAAAGGGCATCAGGGTCCTATAACACTCCCTAGGAGGCTCAAGGGGGGTGCCAACACTCTAAATATGGGTAGTTCTCCTTCAGAGGGGTAGTTTGTTGTTATAACGCTCCCCAACACCTTGTAGGGGAGTGCCAGTGCTCCTAAGGCTGATGTAGGGGAGCGCTCTCCTTTAAAACCCTAGTTTAAGAGCTCCTTTCAGGTGGGAAGAGATGTTTGGCTTTAGTTAATCATCCCTCTTCCTTCAAATCAGATGTATGAGTTATTCTAAGTGCCTCCTTAGTGTCATCATCATGGCAGTATACATTATTTGACATTTGCGACACTTGTAAACAACATGCGACACTTGCGATAGTTGTAAGGAACATGCGACACTTACGAAAGTTGAGAGGAACATGTGACACTTTATCAAATCGAGTAATATTGATGTGTAACACTTTCACCAGCTAATTATCAAATCTTAAGGTGAAATAGCTGGTGAAACCTCAGATTGGCCAGCGAAGGTGTATTTTTGCCTAGATCGAAGTTTTTCTCAACCAAATCTCCTGAAAATGCTTTCCAGAGATACATATTGAATTATAGTGTCAAATCTAAGATCCACTTTTTATGCAAAGGAGTTAGAGGAGGTGTTCAAGCGGATTTGGCACCTATTTTGGGGGCAATGAATTATTGATCTGAACTTTTATTCTAAATCTATAAAGCTGAAGATANGGGGGGGGGGGTTCAGTGGTAGGACTGAGGTTTTAATTCTAGATACAATACCATGCTGCTTTGTAATAGACTGTCATAGATATGTAATACAGATCACAGTCTTCTTTCTCTATTAATATCAGATTGTCATTTCTTACCTCTTCTATCCTTTTATACAAGTTATCTTAATGGCAATATGACTGTCATCTCATTAGTCAGTTCATAGCTTGATTTAATAGTAATCTTCACTTTGATTCAAGTTTGTCTTAGTTTCCAATGACTATCATCTCATTGGTCAACTCATAAGCTTGATTTAATAGTGATACCTGCACTATCTTATCCGACCCATCACATGTGTGATCTGGTTAGTAAGTATAGTATTCTTCATCCACTGTTATGCTATTCATCTAATCATTGATTCTTGAAAGCACTGTCTTATCCGATTATATATTCTTTGACTGTCTTGATATGATCTAGTAGGTCGGTTATCCCATTTTATCCCAACATAATCATAAACCTATTCATATTTTAAGTTACCAAGCATCTTTGGCCTACAACCCCAAAGAGTTTATTGGAGTGATAACATAACCCATATAACCTATATAACTCTTGTAACTTCTAATCCATATAACCCCTAATCCAATAAATCCCAACCCTTAATTCTTTTAACCCCTACATGTTAACATCTAGAGCCTCTAACCCATATAATTTATATAACCTCTAATTCATATAACCTTTGAAAACTATAACC
>ML782123.1:1997622-2012501 GCA_009831015.1 Picea engelmannii | reverse complement strand
TCATTCTACATGTCTTGGGAAAAATTCTAACTCATCATGTCATCATCACTTTCAAAGATAATTTCATCCACATATACTTCAATGATAAGTATGTTGTTCCCATCAACCTTCACATAGAGATTTCTATCTACATTTCCTTTTATGAATAATTGTTACTAGAAATAAATGTCTAATATTGCATAACAGGATCTAAGGGCTTGCTTGATTCCATACAGTTCCTTCTTCAATATACAAACATTATCTTTATTTTCTGACAGCGGGAACCCTTCTGGTAGTTCAATGTAGAATTATTCTTCTAATTAACCATTTAAAAATTTTGATTTCACATACATATGATTCACCTTTTTTCTTTCGCTTGTCATAGATGATGAGCATGCGCATGTCAACTCTTCTTCAGATGAGAGTTTTGATTCATAGGATTCAGATGATCCAAATACATAGTCATTATAGTCAAATGTAGAGTCAGTGCATGCAGATGCAGATTTAGAGCCAGAGTCAAGGCCCGAGTTGTCTTAGACTACACTTCAGGATGCAGGGGATCTTGTTGGGTATCTAGCTAATACTAGGAGGAATCAATATGATTTTTAGGAGCCTCCTCTTTCACTCACTTCCACTGAACCATTTCCACCTATGAATCTTCTCTTGGTTCATTCTTCAGATCCACAATATTATGGCGAGGCTATTGGAAATCCTCCATGCACGAGGAGTAAAAATCCCTCCTTTAGAACCAGACTTGCGATATGGTTCCCCTTCCTTCAGGAAGGAAACTTTTCAGGTGCATATGGGTCTACAAGACCAAGAACGTAGCAGATGGACATATTAGTAGATACAAATCTAGTCTAGGTGCCAAAGGCTTTCATCTGGTGCATGGAATTGAATATGATGAGACCTTCGCTCTAGTAGTGAATTTGGACTCCATAAATTTGTCAATTTCCATTGTAGAAGCCAAGGGATGGTAATTCCATAATATGGATATGAAGAGTGAATTTATTCACGGTGATCTCTCTGAGGAGATCTACATGGAGCAGCCCCAGGGATTTATGCATGATTCATCTTTGGTTTATTGACTGAAGAAATATTTTTATGGCCTCAAGTAGGCTCCGGGGGCATGGTATGCCAAGATGGACTCCTACCTATTGTGACATAAATTTGTATTTTTTAAATAAGATCTGAATGTTTACATGCTCAAAATGACTGATTCACTTCTACTCCTAGTTTTGTATGTTGATGATTTGTTGATCACCGGTTTCTCGACTTCAATGATTTTTGCAGTCAAGAGGATTCTACATGACAAGTTATTGATGACGGACATGGATCCACTACATTTCTTCCTTGGAATCGATATCATTCAGGATGCATCAGACATCGAATTGTCTCAGGCCAAGTATTCATGATATCTCCTTAATAGATTTCACATGACAGACTGTAAGTATCCCCCGACTCCTTTCCTATTAGGATTCATACTTGAGGATGGCGGGGACACTCCACTGGTTGACAACACACTATATAGACAACTAGTGGGGAGCTTGTTGTATCTCACACACTCCAAACCATACCTCTCCTATGCATTTGGCGCAGTCTCTAGGTTCAAGCAGGAGCCGCATGAGCTACATTGGAAGGATACAAAGTGTATCCTTCGATACTTACAGGGAACCATCACCTTTTGTATTCACTATTCTGATTGGGATGGAGATATAATTGATCACAAGTCCACATCTGATTTCTCACTCAGTCTTGGTTCCAGGCCTATTTTTTGGTCGAGCAAGAAGCAAACTGCTATTGCTCTATCTTCAGTCGAGGAAGAGTACAGATGGATAGTTAACATAACCATTCAGGCTATGTGGCTACAACATTTTCTCACTGATTTTGGCATTCAGTTTCATCAGTCAATCGTCAATTGGTGTGACAACCAGAGCACTATGAAGTTCTACAAAGATCCAGTTGAAAGGTAGTGGACGAAGAACATCAAGATCCACATGCACTACATCCGAGACTTAATACACGAGGGAATCATCAACTTACAATTTTTTCCTTCAGCAGAATAGAATGCAGACATCTTCACCAAGACCTTCACTGAGTAGAAGATCCATTATCTACACAGACGTCTTGGAGTGAAGGACACGGTTGCCTAGAAACTGTCAGTTCTTCTTTTTACATACATTGTACCTTGAGGGGTGGTTTTTCCCATGAGGTTTTCCGTCTTTCCTCACTTTATTTCATTGCATATTTTGTATTTGGGTACCTAACATGGCCTCGTTGTCGGGACCCATTCTTTACTTTCACCATAATGATGTTCAGAGGGGGTGTTGGAGTTACTTCACACACACCTAGGATTCCATTTTCCTAAGGTTTTTCCTATTTTTATTAGTCATTATTCAATCCCCTATATTTTAGGAATAATATCCTCTAGGGAGAATATTCTCTTCATTTTTCACTTCAGTTTGATCAGTTGAGTGGAGCATAGATGCTACATTTGGATTATCACCATGAAAAATTGGGATCATCACCAGCTAATGCGCATTTTTCTTGGGATCATCACCATACTATCACATTACCCATGATTCCCTGATCTCCTCCTCACTTCACTCTATTTTATTCAGTTAATTGAAGACTGATAGACTAGTTAACATAGGTAGGTGCTAGTTCACTGTGGTAACTGCCCGAGAGACTAGACTAGGTGGAAGTTTACTCCCATAACTGTTGGTGTGTGTCCATATTGCTCTAGAACACCACTATGCTGCATTGGATTCTACTCCAGTGCGCATTAGTTGAGTTATATAGATTATATCATGTGTAAATTATCATTCATTTTTTAGTTAATGAGATTTCTTCCGTTATTTATCTCCTTCTTCTCTTTTCTTCTATTTTCTCTGAAATTGTGTATGTCAATTCCCATCTAGATCTATTTTGTGTAGGTTCAACACATTTACATGGTATCAAAGTTGATGGACTACTATGGAAAAGACACACCAAATTATTTTTGCAGGTATTGAATATTGAAGACAGCAGAAAAATGGAATTTTCAAAAGAATTCATTCTTACACCTTAAAATTACTTTGCATGGAAGGATAAGATAATAATGCATCTTCGAAGAAGAGGATTTTATAGCTTAACCATGAACATAGATACAAAACCAACATCATCCATAGAAAAATCCAAGTATCTAAATCAAGTGGATGAAGCGTTTAGAACAATATGCAATCTCATTTCTCCTAAACGTCTCTTACACATATCCTCCTGTAAAACCCCCAATGAACCTTGGACCACCATGGAAGGGATTTTTGGAAAACATGATGAGATGAAGGAACACATGCTCGAGTTGGAAGTTCTCAAATTGGATACAAAAATATTCGACAATATCCAAGATTTCTTTACCAAATAAAAGGATTTTATATCACAACTCAAGGCTTGCGGGGTTGATAAATATAAGGAGGAGAAACAAATGGTTCTCACCATTCTCTCCAAACTTGGTCCATAATACTCATTGTTTTTATCCACATTTCATTGAGTTAGATTCACATATGGATCTACCTAGAAGATTCCCTCTCTTGAGGACTTTATTGAGTCTCTGACACAAGAGTAGAGCATGCTCATCAACATGGAAAAAATCAAAGGCCCAAAGGCACATGCACTTACTGTGCAATATGGAAGTGTTCATAAATATCAAAAATCTAAATATGAATACAAAATTAAAGCACATGGGAATCCAAAGAAGGAAGGGTACTCAAAACCATTCAACGATTCCTCTGGATCCGAAGGTGGAAAGGGAAGAAAAGGGTAGAAATTATATTACTTCCATAAAGTATTCCATCTAGAATCTGCATGTATGTATAAATAGATATATCTAATGACCCATATACTTCAGGAAAACAACCTTGTATATTGCATCCCCGATGGTGCCAAGAAGAAGAAACTAGAAGATTAGAATCCCAAGAAAAGAAATTCTAGACATACTTTGATTTCCATCAACTCCTCTCCCAATGCTTGGATCATATATTTAAGAGAATCACACCACATGGTTGCCACAAAATAGGTCTATCTTCATTGGATGCATGCAAAGTTCCTTCTATTATTATGGGGGACAAATCTCCAGTCGATTTCACCGGCAAAGGAAGGATTGAACTCACAAATGGAAGCTTCGAGAATGTGTTGCATGTTCCCAAAATTTTCGTCAATCTTCTCTCCATATATCAAATGACTAACTCTAGCATCAGAAAGAGAGTCATATTCACACCTATTGCAGTGGATATCTATGACATTCAAACCAATTCCAGGGTTGCTACCGGTGAGGTAAATCATCAATCTAGAATCTATACATTTTCTGAATTTATTGAACCAGATTATGCATTATTACTTACCCATGCTGATGAAAGTAATACGATATGGCACGAAAGGTTTGGGCATTTAAATTTCAAATATATGCAACATCTTAGAAAGTAGGGAATGGTTGATGGTCTACCCGACATCCACTTCTCCAAAGGAATTTGTGAGGGATGTGTTCTTGGAAAACACCCTCAAGAGAAATTTGACAAAGGAAAGACTCGAAGAGCTTCCTCTCCTTTATATATGATCCATAGTGACCTCATGGGCCCTTTTCCTCATCCATTAATCAGAAAATCAAGGTACATGCTCTTTTTTGTTGATCATTTCTCATGCTTCACATGGATTTTCTTTTTCAAGAAAAAATCAGAGGTCTTTCAACACCTCAAATATTTCAAAGCCCTTGTTAAGACACAATCAGGAAAAAAAATCAAAATCCTCTGAATTGATAACAGGAGAGAATATGTCAACCATGAGATCCATAATCTTTTTCATGAGGAAGGGATTTAGTTGCAACACACAGTTCCCTATTCTCCACAAAAAAATGGATTTGTTGAGTGGAAAAATAGATCTCTAAAAGAGATGGAATCTTGCATGCTACATGCAAAGTCACTCATCCAAAAAAGATATTTTACACAACTATGGTTGAGTTATTAAGCATGTGTTGATTAAACAAATAGGAAGCTTAAAGAAAAAGGAAGGAAATATGAGAAGATATCACAGCCATATAAACATGTACAGAACTGAAATGAAGCATAAAACAACAGCAAACCATAACACCAATGTGATAATGGAGTTCGGCAATCTCACGTATGTCTCTGGGCCTTTGTCTCAGTGGGTGAAGATTTATTATTTCTGTTCAAAGACTAATAAGTACATCATGACTGTGCCAAAAGGTTACAAAACTGATCTGGTCTTTTTCTACCAAATTTCTAGAACCCAACAGAAGAAATGACACTCAAATCGGATAACTGGAGCTCTCAGAAATGGCCCGCAAAGGTGCGCTCCTCAACAACTTCCCTGCATTAAAATGGCTTTGGCTTGGAAAAAATTCAACATAAACCTACTCTAAATCTCCTCCCTTGGCATTAAGAAGGTCTTTTTTATATACATTTGAATTTGGTAACCATCTCCCAACTTCCCCCCAAGATCTAGCCTCAAAAAGGTCCCAATATCCCCCAATATTGGTCAAAATCTCCAAAAATAGGCCTATAAATCAAATAAAATCACTATATTAAAGTGAAAAAACCCAATTTTGTATATAATTGGGGCACAAACCCTCTTGTGCTGACCTTAGTCATATAGGCATGTTCCATATGGCCAAGCACCCATGCACTGGCCCCCTTACCTCTCGCCCTGGTCTCGTGCTAGACCATGTGGCCTGGTGCTTCGAACTCCACGCGGGTGCCGACACCGGAAGACCTGTTTTGTAGCCCTTGGTCACATGCTTAGCTCCCCATCGACCAGGGCCTAAACACCCAAAGAACCACCCGTCAACACATATAAATATTGCACCAAACCCAATGCAAGCAACACATGTAGCCCGATTGTTTGGCACCTAGTTGTTAAGTTGTTGGCACTAGAGGAGCTCGGGGGTTCGAACCTCCCAGCCTAAAAAAGACTTTTAACCAACTGTCATTGGGAATTCATAGGGTGCCACATGGAACCACCTGATTGGGCCACATGGTGATCCATGATTGGACCACATTATCAAACCGTACGCCCATTTGTCTTGCCACCTATCTAACACGTCAGCAGTTCGTACACAAATTCACCCTACCACGTGTTAGTCTGTACACCTAGTCACCTGCCTAGTTTTCATCCGTATGCCATGTGTCCATCTTTAATAGGGCCACATCGATGTACAAACTTCCATGTGTCATCCATATGGTGACACGTGTCAAATCTGTACAGTGCCAACTTAGCCCAAAAATGACAAAAATGGGTGACACGTGTCACCTCCTGGTGATGAAACTTAAGCATGATGATGTCATCCTGACACATACCAACTTCAACTGTCGTACATGCTGACATCAATGTTGAGTTTGACCTAGTTGAATTTTTTCCTGTTTGGTGAAATGAACAGAATGTGATATCAAGAGAATAGGACATATGTTTGAGCCCGTTCAAGTTGTGTTGGGTTTGTATTGATGAGACCTACGTACACGTTCATTTTTAATCCATTCTGGGAACTTTTATTTTTAGGCCTTTCAAAGTCCCATCAAGCTCTTGGATCTGATTCTGGATCACACCTACCCACTAAAGGACCTTTTGGTCCCCAAAAGGTTACTGACCAGTCATCAAGCTCGGGATATGCCACCCAGCTTGTTCCCTATCTTTGAACTTTGTCTTGTGCACCTGTCTCATCAAGATCAACTGTAACACAATCATGACAACTGACAACATATTTTTAGCCATTTGAACCCTATCACATCTTACTGAAGCCACTATCATCCATGTAGACAACATTACTAATGATAGCATCAAAAATATGACTGGAAATGAGTTGATATGTTTGTAATATTTGCATGACATTAGCTTATCTTGAAGCAAACTGTGATTGATTTTCCATTATACAATCATCTCATGTTCTTACTTAAGATCAATTACTTGATTTGAAACAATTATAGGTTTGTTTTTTTCTTGAGTTTCCTTCTTTAATTGTTCCATAGTTTGAAGAGTTTCATTTGCCTTTACATGATGAGCATGAACCACATATTCTTGACCTGCTTTGGTTAAGTGATATTGATTCTTTGTCATGTAGAAGATTGCTTTATGATCATACAAGTATGGACTACCCAAGACCATTCCACATTCACTTAGTGCCACCACATCACATGTTACCTTGTCCACATACTTAGATGAAATATAAAATTTTAATGTGCATTGCTTGTTTATGTGCATTTGATGATTGTTTCTAATCCATTTAAGTGCGTAAGGCTTTTGATGTATTTTTGTTTTTAATCCCAATTGCCTAACCAATTTCTATGAAATTAGATTAGATTGAGATCCACTATCTATCAATGTGTCTATCTTAGTGTGCCTCATAATGACCTTGATGTGAAACAAGTTATTTCTACAATCAATTCCTTAGATTCGTCACATGAATCTGATCCCAAGTCTATGGGTCGTGTTGTCGCTCCAACTGCTTGCCTCCCTTTATTTTCCTTGAACCACTTTGATCTCTTCTCAAGATGCAATTTCCAACAACGGTCCTCATCATGCCCCTCTTTATTGCAATGCTTGCAAGAGGGCCTCTCTTCCTTTCTCATCACTGAATTTGACTTCTTTCCATGCCACTTCCTTTTGTCCTCTTTCCTTGAAGAGAATTCCCCTAATACACCAACACTTGTTTTCCATGCTTCAATGTATGTCTCTTGAACAGAAACCTCATTAATATTAGTAGGTCCAAACATGAATATAGTGTTTTGAATATGTGTAGTTAAACCTATTATATACTTCATAAGAGTTTCTTGGGTATGTAAAGGAATGTCTAACATCAATGCCATTTTACGAAAGCCATCTATGCATTCTTGCATTGTTTTTCCTTTTCTTAGTTTTAAATTTTTCCATTCAATTAATGCTTTCTCTTTATAACCCAAAGGATATAATTTCTTTCTAAGTGCAGAAATGAAACTTTTCCATGATGGAAATACATCACCCACTTGTTGCGTGCCATTTTGCAACTTGCTTTGCCACCAGATAAGTGTTGTGCCTACAAGTCTCAATGATGCCAACTTGATTTGTGTGGCCTCATCCTTGATCTATTGCACACTGCAATAAACCTCCATCTATCTGACCCAATTGTCAAGCCTCTCTTCCTTGACTTCACCATCATAAATGGGTAATTTGAATTTAACATCAAGTTTTAATAAAGGCGTTTCATTCTTATGTTTATGAACATGTTTCTTTGCATTGTATTTAGAACTTGAACTTGAAGAAGAAGGAGAAGAAGGAGGTGATGATGGAGGTGAAGGAGGTATTTGAGGAGGATCCTCGCCTTCTTCACCTTTTCCCTTTGAAGATTCACCCAGATTTAGTCTTTTCTATTCCAAGTAATCCTCGTACAAAACCTTCTTCATCTTCGGCATGGCGAAGAAAGTTTTTCGAAACTCTTCTCATCCTGAGAAAGTCCCTCTTCCGATGTCATATTCTTGCTTTGATAAGTTCTCTTTTTCTATCCAATCAATGGATTCTGTTCAATGATATTGCCTTCACCATGAAGTAGGTTTTCCTTGGTTAACATGAAAAACTTAAATCCAAACATCAACTAGCTCCGATACCACTTGATCCGAAAAAGATCTTTTACACGACTATGATTGAGTTATTAAGCATGTGTTGATTAACCAAATAGGAAGCTTAAAGAAAGAGGAAGAAAATATGAGAAGATATCACAGCCATATAAACATGTACATAACTTAAATGAAGAATAAAACAATAGCAAACCATAACACCAATGTGATAACGGAGTTCAACATTCTAGCATACGTCTTCAGGCCTTTGTCTCGGTGGGTGAGGCTTTATTATTTATGTTCAAAGCTCAATACGTACATCACAGTAGTGCCAAAAAGTTACAAAAATGATATGGTCTTGTTCTACCAGATCTCTAGAACCCAATAGAAGAAATGGCACTCAAATCGGATGACTGAAGCTCCCAGAAATGGCCCGCAAAGGTGCGCTCCTAAATAGCTTCCCTGCATAAAAATGGCTTTGGCTTGGCAAATATTCAACATAAAACTGCTCTGAATCTCCCCCCTTGGCCTCAAGAAGTCCTAGTTTATATAGATATGAATTTTGTAACCATCTCCCAACTTTCCCCCAATATCTAGCCTCAAAAAGGATCCAATATCCCCCAATATTGGCCAAAATCTCCAAAAACAGGCCTATAAATCAAATAAAAACACTATATTAAAGTGAAAAAACCCATTTTGGTATATAATTGGGGTGCAAACCCTCTTTCACTAGACATCGTTCATATAGGCGCGTTCTATACGGCCAAGTGCTAATGCGCTGGCCCCTTTACGTCTCGCCCTGGTCTCATGCTAGGCCATGTGGCCTGGTGCTTCACACTCCACGTGCGCACCCAAACCGGAAGACATGTTATGTATCCCTTGGTCATGGGCTTAGCTCCCCACTGACTGGGGCCTAACCACCCAAAGTGCCACCTGTCAACACATATAAAGATTGCACCAAATCCAATGCAAGCAACATGTGTAGCCAGATTGGTTTACGCCCAATTGTTAAGTTGTTGGCGCCCGAGCAGGTCGAAGGTTCAAACCTCCCGACCTAACAAATTTTTTTACCCAATTATCATTGGGAATCCATAGGGTGCTACATGGCACCACCTAATTGGGCCACATGGTGATCCAATATTGGACCACATTGTCAAACCGTACGCCCATTCATCCTGCCACATGTCTGACACGTCAACAGTTTGTACACCCAGTCACCCTGCCATCTGTCATTATGTACACCCAATCACCTACCTAGCTATTGTACATACTCCATGTGTCTATCTATCATAGGGCCACGTCCTTGTATGGATTTCCACGTGTCATTCGTACGGTGACATGTGTCAAATTCGTACAGTTCCAACTCAGTCCAAAAATGACGAAAATGGGTGACGCCATGTGAGCATGATGATGTCATGTTGACGTCACCTTGACGCATGTTGATGTCACCTATCATACATGTTGATGTCAGTGTCAACTTTGACATGGTTGAATTTTTACCTATTTGGTGAAATGAACAGAACGTGATATTAGTAGCATACGATGTTTGTTTGAGCCCGTTAAAGTTGTGTTCAGTTCGTATCGACGAGGTCTACGCACACATCTATTTTGAAGCATTCTAAGAAATTTGATATTTAGGCCTTTCTGAGCCCCATCAAGCTCCCGGATCCGATTCTGGATCAGTCACTACCATAGATATTATGGGTCGAAGCACTTAATTGTGTAAACTACATCTAAAACAAATCTCCCCATAGATATGTCAAGGAAAAGACCCCTTACGAGGCTTTGAGTAGCCTCAAACTGGAAGTGACCCAATTTCTTATTTTTTGTTCACATGTATGGGTCCAGATTCCCTCTGAAATGAGGAAGGCACTTGATATAGAGAGAACAGAGTGTATATTTGTTGGATACCCTAACAATGTGAAGGGATACAGACTTATTAATATTTCCTTGGACCGGCTCATCATTGAGCGAAGTGTCCAATTCAAGGAAAGTGTCTCGCATGTACCTTAGCAATCACATGCAGACACCTTTGTTCTTCCACCTATTAGAGATGATGAGCATGCACATGCCAAATCTTATTCAGGTGAGATTTTTTATTCATAGGATTTAGATGATCTAGATACATAGTCAGTATAGTCAAATGTAGATTCATTGCATGTAGATGCAGATGTAGAGCTAGAGTCGAGGCCCAATTGGAATCAAACTACTCTTCAGGATGCAGGGGATCTTGTTGGGGATCTAGCTAATACTAGGAGAACTCAATTTTATTTCAAGGATCCTCCTCTTGCACTCACTTCCACTGAACCATTGCCACCCAAGAATCTTTTCTTGGTTTAGTCTTCAGATCCACAGTCTTATGGCGAGGCTATTGGAAATCCCTTTTGGGAATCCTCCATGTAGGATGTGTACAACTCCCTCCTCGAGAACTAGACTTTGGATCTAGTTCCCCTTCCTTCGGGAATGAAACTTTTCAAGTGGAGATGGGTCTACAGGACAAGAGAGTAGCAAATGCACATATTAGCAGATACAAAGCTAGTCTAGTTTCCAAAGGCTTTCAGCAAGTGCATGGAATTGACTATGATGAGACCTTCGCTTCAGTAGAAAATATGGATTCCATACGTTTATCACTTGTGATTACGGCTACCAAGGGATGGTAAGTACATCAGATCGATGTGAATAATGCATTTATTCAGGGTGAGCTCTCTGAGGAGATCCATATGGAGCAACCCTGTGGATTTATGCAAGATTCATCTTTGGTCTGTCGACTGAAGAAATCTCTTTATGGACTCAAGCTAGTTCTGAGGGGATGGTATGCCAAGATGGAATCCTACCTGCTGTCACAAAACTTTGTACATTGTAAATTAGACCCTAATGTTTACATGCTCAGGACTACTGATTCACTTATATTCCTAGTTCTGTATGTTGATCATCGGTTTCTCAACTTCAGTGATTGTTGTAGTCAAGAGTATTTTTCATGACAAGTTCTTGATGATGGAAATGGGTCCGCTACATTTATTCCTTGGACTCGAGATCAGTCAGGATGCATTAGGCATCTAAATGTCTCATGCCAAGTATGCACGTGATCTCCTTGAGATATTTCACATGACAGACTGCAAGTCTGCCCCGAGTCCTTTCCTATCAAGATTCAGACTTGAGGATGGCAGGGACACTCCACTGGTTGACATAAAACTATACAGAAAACTAGTGGGGAGCTTTTTGTATCTCACACACTCTAGACCAGACCTCTCCTATGGATTTGGCATAGTCTCCAAGTTCATGCAGGAGCCGCATGAGCTACATTAGAAGGCTACAAAGTGTATCCTTCGATACATACAGGGCACCATCACCTTTTGGATTCACTATTTTGTAGACTCTACATTAGACCTCATCGGGTTCATTGATTTTTACTGGGCTGGCGATAACATTGATCACAAGTCCACATTTGGTTACTCACTAAGTTTTCGAGCCTATCTATTGGTCGAGCAAGAAGCAGACTATTATTTCTCTATCTTTAGTCGAGGAAGAGTACAGAGGGGTAGTTAACATAACCATTCAGGCTATGTGGCTACAACATTTTCTCACTGATTTGGAAATTCAGTTTCATTGGTTGATCATCAACTGGTGTGACAACCAAATCACTCTAAAGTTTTGCATGGATCTGATTCAGAGACCATGGATGAAACACATCGATATCCACATGCACTACATCCGGGACTTAGTGCACAAGGGAATAATCGACCTGTAGTTATTTCCTTCAACAAAACAGACTGCAAACATATTCACCAAGACCTTCAAAGAGAAGAAATTCCATTCTCTATGCAGTCGTCTTAGAGTGAATGACACATTTTCCTAGCAACTATCAGTTATTCTTTTTACATACATTGTACCTTGAGGGAGGGGGGGAGGGGGGTTCCCATGAGGTTTTCCCTCTTTCCTCTCCTTATTTTAGTGCATCTTTTTATTTGGGTACCTTTGTTAAGAACCTATACCAGATCTTCAAATATACTTCAATAAGACCAAGAATAAACCATAAACCATTCACCATAACATGAACAAAAGAAATATCCAAAACCCTTGAGGTAGGGAAACACCATACAACAGATCCTATTATGGAAGGGATCCTCTCTTGTTCACTTGCCTCTTTTAGGGGGCATCCTCCTATTGAGATATCGCTCCAAATACAATAATTCTCTTCATATCCCATTACATTGCTTGAACCTATTTATATAGTGCTACCATCACCTAAGAACATTCTAAAGGGGGAATCTTCTAGAAGTAGAACCTTCTAAGAAGTCCTCTTACATTTATTATATCTAACTACCCATTTATTATATCTAACTACAATAGTGGGACTTATTTAATAATATAGTGGACCTAGTCCACCTTACATTGACTGGCCTCCACTATTACCACTATGGGCCCTCTTCTCCCCCCCCACTACCTCTCTAGTTACCTTGCATTCCATCCCCCTTATGAAAGTGTTGTCCTCAACGCTTGATGTACAACCATATACCAGGGTCCCATGGATAAGTGTGGACCATAGTGATAAAGTAGAATAGAGAACCAAGGTCCCATTTAGAAATGGTAGCCACCATGCTGAAGTAGTCCAACCACCATTGTAAACCAGGGTCCCATGTCCAATTTCTCATGTGAACCCCACATGGAAGATATCGACACCCAATAACCAACTGAAAATGATGCAACCAATACTGACACCTGTCATGTGGATCCAAATAGAAAGATCCATCCACATAGTGGAAAAGGGTCGTAGCAGAATCTGGAAGGAATAATATCACTGTAGAATATGTAGGATGGACACTGGTAATAATCATTGTCTCTCGATTGGTCACATTGATGCTCTTTACAAAAGGTTGATTAGAGTCATCAAATAAAATATGAAAGTGGTTGTCATCCCAGAAATGACAACTATCCATTTACCAATCATCACAATCGGCCTCAAAATCATACCAAGCATATATTTCTTGATTATATTTATCCATGATGTCTGCCATAAGAAATCTCTCCTGCATGTTATCTAATGAATATTGAATACTACGAAAACTATCATTGAGGCCATCTGCAAAGTCATCCAATGTGTCAAACAATTGGGATTTGAATGCTTCAGTAATTTGTAGAATTTATTTGAGGGTTTGAGAGGAAATATCCATTTGAGCACCCTATGAACTCTTCAGTCCCACAACTGTCATGAAAAAACCCAAAAAATAGAACAATAAGTTATGACAGAAAATCATGTCTTTTTCTGGAAAAACCCTAAAAACCTGTTGAATTTAAAATGCTCATAACTTTACTTCCTGGACTCCATTTCAGTTGATTTATTTTTTGCAATTGGGTGAAATTGTGAAAGGAACTCAGATATTTAATTTGTTTGGGAAAATTTGGCCTCCAACTACTACATACATAAAAAAAAATCGCATCGTTATTCGTGGAAAAAACCCTAAAACATTGCAGATTTTAAAACTTCAATATCTTGACTTCCCAGACTTTGTTTCGGACGATTTGTTTTTTCAACTTGGTTGTGTTGATTAAGGTTGGTTTTCATTGATGTCAACCCTTGAAGAAAGAACCATAGCACAAAGGTTTGGGTAATGGACCCAATATTTTTTTATGTAAATATGACTCATTATTGTTTTGTCATGGTTGATAAGAAGTAAGTATGGATGAACTCCAAAGTGGTCCCCTTATGGTGAAAGCCCTCACGGGAAGACACTTTGTGGAGTGAGAGAACCCATGCTTAATTGTGGAATAATGAGATGAAGGAAATTAGGGAAAATATCCTAGATGGATAGTGCTTGTCATGTCATTTCCGGTGGTATGTGGAACGTCACATAATTCCTCACGATTAGAGAGTTATGGCCATGAGAAGTTGGAGACCCCAGGTTTGGGTAATGGACCCAAGTTTGTTTGATGGGTAACGGTATGAGTTATGATATATTTTTAGATAATACTATTCTATATGGATAGTACATGTCATTCCATTTCTATTGGTATGTATAACGTCACATAACTCCTCACGGTTTGAGAGTTATGGCCTTACGAAGTTGGAGGACCTCCATGTGTCATCTAGAAGCCCCAAAAGGTCAAAGTAGTCAAAGTGGTTTAAGAGATTTTAAAAGATAAATAATAAAGTGAAGTGATGTGTGTATTATAATTCAAAGTGAATACAAAATAAATTATTTCAATAATAAATTTAATGGAGAAATTAGAAGTGGTCCCAACCCTAAAATAAGGAAAGTGGGCCAAGTGACCTAGAAGATGTTTTTAAGGAAGCTACTTGGAGAGTATAAATAAGAGGCAAGGCTCTCT
>ML782123.1:1963984-1976762 GCA_009831015.1 Picea engelmannii | reverse complement strand
TAGTTTCTTAAATAAAAATCTTTCTCAAACCAATTTGCTTATTCTGATTTAGCTTGCTTACCATTTCTGCTATGCTGCTCTGATTTAACCATCTCTGCTCTTCTTAACTGCTCAGCCACAAATTCTGTTTTCTTGCCTTTGATTTGCTGCACAGCTTCACTGTCCTCTGAGGCCCATTTTCAGCTCCTTCTTCTGTCATGCAGGTTCTCCTCCTTTTCTCACCTCCATAGCGCTCCCTCTTTCTCACTTCAACAGCTTCTGCTCATCTCTGTTCCAACGCATTATATAGATTCATCACATGCAGACGTTTTCCATGCGTTACTACAGTTTCCTTTCTTTCATCCTTTTTTCTGCTTTTGCATGCTATCATTCTCCTTGATTTTCTGAACTGATTCTTTGCATGCCTCCTCTACGCATGCCACCTCATGCAATGCTATGTTTCCCCTGTCTTAACTGCCAGTCTAATTTTAGACTAAAAGTCTTTCTGCTTTTCTTAACTCTAACTGCAGTTTCCTTTTTCGATTATTCGTTCTTCTGCTTTTCCCATGCCAGCGTTCTCCCTGATTTTCTGAACTGGCTCTTTACTGTGCCTCCTCTACACATGCCACCTCATGCAACGCTGTATTCTAGCAGTCGTGTTCCAGCAGTCGTGTTCCAGCAGACGTGTTCCAGCAGACGTGTTCCAGCATTCGTGTTCCAGCTTTCGTGTTTCAGCATTCGTTTTCCAGCAGTCATGTTCCAGCAAACGTGTTCCAGCAGTCGTGTTCCAGCAGTCGTGTTCCAGCAGACGTGTTCCAGTAGTCGTGTTCCAGCAGACGTGTTCCAGCAATCATGTTCCAGCAGACGTGTTCCACCATTCGTGTTCCAGCTTTCGTGTTTCAGCATTCGTTTTCCAGCAGTCGCATTTGTGTTGCAGCATCTGCGTTTGTGTTGCAGCATCTGCGTTCACATTGGTGTTGCAGCGTCTGCGTTTGTGTTGCAGCATCTGCGTTCGCATTGGTGTTGCAGCGTTTGCATTTGTGTTGCAGCATCTGCGTTCGCATTGGTGTTGCAACGTCTGTGTTTGTGTTGCAGCATCTGCGTTCCTGCCTCTGTTCTCCATAAACAATCGATTTCCATCAATGACAACCTTGATCATCTGCGTCATCTCGGCTGTAGCCATATTTCCAACATAGGTTAGGGGTTAGTCAGTTTGATACTATTGAGAAGTTGAGAGATTGTTGATTGTAATAAGGCTATAGAGGAGTCGAATAAGGTACATTTTGAGGGTTAGATCATAGGATGAGGAGCTTGGTGTGATCTAGTCCACCTGATAGAGATTACTTAACATCATCAATATTCTATGATGGAATATGTAATGCATGCAACACTAGATTTTGTAGCAGACTAAATAAAAGAGAAAAGAAGACAAATCTTTTTGGATGTAGCCCAGGAGGGGGTGAACCATGGTAAAACCTATGTTCTATGTGATGTTTTATCGCATGCTTACTTTTTGTTAATGGTTATCTTACGAATGAATGATTAACTAGATGTATTATAATGCATGAATGAGCCTAAAGATGAATAATTCTAGAAGTACTTGAATTAATAACAAGATTAATGCATGAAGAAGATAGAATGCATTCCTAGATTCCCACTCATTCCTATACTACAAGAACTTGAGATTTGCAGCCACTCGTAGAGCTATCTCAGGTGAGACTTCATTGTGTGCTCTGCGCACAATGTTTCCTTCTGGTTTACCAAGAGGATCGATAGTTTTAGAGGGTTTTTTTGGAAACCTATTTAGATTTGAACCTGGGTCAATCCAAGGAGAAATAGAAGGGATATCTAACCCAAAAAATGGTTCAGTTGCAAGGATGATTTTAGGGGCTAAATTTCGCTCATGAGCTAATTTTCCATGGTTTTCCCCAAAAAGATATTCACCATTCTAAAAATGATTTGCCCAAATTCTATAGGATAAAACTATTTTTCCTTAAAAATCGCCAAAATTTTATACAAACTATATAAAATCCTTAGAAATTTGAATATTTTTACCAAAATATTGCCAAACATTTATAGTTGGCATATGAAGGATTAGTAAGATTCGCCAAGGTTTCTACATTTTAAAGTAAATTTCCATCCTTAAAATCATCCTTGTTTGGTTGTTGGCTGGAACTACATAGGATTGAGTGGATGGGATTGTTACACATTAATTTCATCATCCCCATGACCAGTAATGATGTAAACCTGTCTGTAATCTTCAGAGGGGTCAGTGGCCTGAGTTCCTGAAGAAAGAAGGGAGAAGAACTTTTCCTGAGCAAAGAAGTTGCATTCTCCTTTGTAAAAACCCTATTAAAAAGAAAGTTCGCAAGATGCATCATAGCTAGGTTGCGAGGAGTTCACAGTCTGCTCTATAGGCAGGGTGCGAGAATGCTTACTCGTGGGAAAAATGAGCGTTTTCTTGAATCTTCTAGAAGGAGAAACTTCCATGGTGAGGTGGCATCCGAATGGTTTGGATATTACTCGCTTTCATGATTTAGTGGGATCATCCTAACCTCCTCACCTTATCCTCTTCAGCTTATAAAAGGAGAGGAGATATCATGGAGAAGGGCTAGGTTGTTTTTGGCTTGGTATTGTTAGCTTGGTTAGAGTGGCTTTGAGATTTTCTTTGTCAAGATAGATTGTGAGTAGCTATCAAATCCATGGTTTCATAATCCTTGGAGCAAGAAGTGTGTGGGGAATGAAGGACAATTGGAAGTGACTTTACGAAATCAAGGCCATGGTTGTAATCTCTCTTTCACATTTAATATGATACAGTAATATGATTCTTTCCTATAAATCTTGTTGTGTTTTATTGTATGATTTCTTGATCACATACATAGGTTTATATTGAGTTTATGCTATTACTATCACTTTGGTTGGTTGTGTTCTTTTGCAGGTTCATCATTGTATGAGCATTGGAACGGAGCTACAATGGTGATGGCGAGAGGAAGAGGCATTTAAATGGTATGTCACCCATCCCTCTTTAGTTATTAAATTCAATATTTAAAACTTAAGGAAAGTGTCATGTTCTGGTGTGTTTTGTTCAAGATCTAGGTGGATCTAGGGACATCAGTTAGTGTCCACACTTACCGATTTATCCGATAACAGGAATCCATGGAAGAAACACATGGAGAATGAAGGTATGAAAGAGAATGTTTAGGCCATGGAATCCAACAAAGGAAGAGATTTAAATATGGTTGAAAACAAAGGAACTTGAGTTCACACAGAAGGATAAAAGAAACCTTAAGTTAACACTGCACAAATATCTAGACAAATACGTATTTAGCGAATTGCATGAGGTATTTTTTTGTGATTTCTTGCATTTGTTGTACAAGTGGTTATTTAGGTTAAAAGACAACCACCAAACAAATTGAATCAGACAACTAGAGTGGAATCCTTTGGATATCACACAGTTACAATAGGTTAATAAAAAAAATATGTGCGCAGTAGATTTCTAGTTAGATAGTATTGTTGCAGGATTTATCACTGAATTTGGAGTAGATACTGTAAATTCTTACATCGCAGCAGAGCATTATTTTCTAAAAGGAACCATAGATAAGTATATCATATCATTGTATACTTCAATCAATATTTTATTGTATAACAATGGTGTGATGACCATGGAATCATATAACTAAACTTTCATGTGTGCATGGGAGAAGGGGGAGAAGCACTGACAGGAATTTGAGAAATGGAGGAAGAGAGGGATAAGGGAAAGAAGAAGGAGGCCTTGGATCCAATCATGATGGAAGAAGACTAGATAAATTAGATAATTGAAACAATTGGAAAGACACGCAGTGGAGTACCCTACCAATATAATATGAATAACAAGAAGAGAGCCATTACTTACAGAGAGGTCTTGGAAAGCGATGAGGAAGAGGTAGAGGATCTCCAGGATATGGAACAAATTGAGAAAATCCTATGCACAACATATGAAAGGAAAACATGAGGTCCAAGGGTAGGAATAGAATGCATAACTCCAATCCAGGTCACAGTCAGTGTGGAACCTATAAACCCATGTGTTTCTAACACAGCAGAAAGAACACTAGGATTTAGACAATCGAGTTTTAGTGGAATAAAGATAGCAGGAAACACATCCAAACAAGGAACAACAATTGGAGGATCCATTTCAAAAATTAACATTCAAATATCTACACCTCATGGAGGTAGTAGTTCAACACAGTTTAAAATGGCAGGACATGATCCCACAATCAGGTTACCAGAATTTCGGGGAGAGGCATCAGAGGACCCTAAAAATAATTTATTCATTTGTGAGAATATCTGAGAAGAAAAGCAGATCACAGATGAATATACAAAACTCGCGCAGTTATCTATCACGCTAAGAGATCATGCACTCGATTGGTACATCAGCCTAGATGTAAACAATCCACCAGGAGTAACAAGGACTATTAGAGATGTGAAAAAACCACTAATAAATGAATTTCAAAAGCCCAACTCAAAAGATCAATACATGAATGAAATGATTGAAATCAGGAAAAAACTAGGTAAGTCTATTTGGGAGATTGATCATAGGTTTAAGCGTTTCAAAGGTAAGTTGAAATATAACATGACTGACATGCAACGTAGACATCTATTTATGAACTCACTATTACCACATTTGAAATACCCATTAAGACAACAGAAGTTCCAAACTCAGGTAGAGGCTCTGTAGGAAGTCTTACAATTGGAAGAGAACTAGTATCAGAAGAACCTAGCATTTCAACTTAACTAGAATAAGGGAAAATAAAAAGGAGAAGTTGTTTGGTGTACCACATGCAAGACAGAAGGACACCACAAGAACGAATGTCCAACTTTCACGCATTACATGGCAATAGGAGTACCAAATCCTTTTCCAATAGGAGGACCATGGTACAAAATTTGTAAAACACATGGGCATGATCCTATCATTGTCCAATGATTTAGAAGTATAAGATAGTACCCAAAAGTCATATTGCAATTTTTGCAAGTTAGCGGGTCATGATGATAAAGATTGTAGGACATTGGAGCTGATGAGACAAATAACTTCGGATACTTATAGGGTGCAAGAATAAATTATGATCGAACAAGTTGCACCTCAGTTCAACTTCGTACCACCACTATATAACAATGCAAAACAATAATATAATAATGTGCAGCCACAATACAACAACGTGTAGCCATAGTATAATATCACGCGGTATAACTAGGCACCTAAGCACAACGTGCCAAAAGGACATCGAGGTGGATACAAAGGTGGAGGATGAGGAAGAGGAGGATTTGGATGAGGTAAACAAACAATAGTTTTCCACAACTACCAACAACTAGGACATTATGCAAGGGAATGTCCACGTCCACCAACAAAATATATGTATTGCCATGCAACAGATCATGACACGAAAGACTATCCAACACTCTTTGGAAAGATTCAGGAAAAAAGGAATCAAAACAACTAGAATATTCAATGGATCTCTATAGAAGCTAGGGAGGATGGGAGAGACATCAATATAGTCACTCAAGGAGGATCCAAGATAGGAACTGAAAAAGTAAAACAAGATCCAATGCAACACCAATGGGTTAAGAAGAATACTGAACCACAAAATAAGTTTGATGCACGAAAAGACAAGGAAACATTCAAGGAGGATAGACACAAGTTTCTCAATCAAAATGTTGCATCTACATCGACCCCATAGCAAACTCAGAACTCACCAATGTATGAAATTCCCTCCTAAATAGACCACACTAGTGAAGTACAACCTTTAGAGAAAGTAACTACCATAAAAAAAATTCTGCAGTCATGTGTTAAGATATTAAATGACCCATCATTTGTTAAGATCTTACAAAATCTGCTATAAAGATGTAACAAAGAGGCAAAAGGAAAGGTAGAAAAGAAAACAATCAATCATCTCCACACAAGAAGAAGGACAAGCAGAGAATTCTGACTAAATGCCAACATTGGAGATTTTAATATGGGTGATATCATACTGGATTTAGGCTCTGAAGTAAATGTTTTACCTAATAAGACATGGAAGTGTATGGGATAACCCACACTGGGATATTCATTTGTCCAACTAAAATTAGAAAATAAACACAGAGTGCTAAAATTTGGAAGGCTTAAAGGTGTGTCAGTAGATTTAGATGGAGTGCACACTATGGCAGACTTTGAAGTAATAGAGATAGTAGATGGCACAACACCTTACCTAACATTGCTTGGACTGGATTGGGAATTTTATAAAAAATCCATAATCAACCTGAAGACAAGTAAAATGATGTTTGAATCAGGTGAATATAGAGTCATTGCACCATTAGATCCTTTAGAAGGAGAAAGGTTGTAGAACCCACTTGTTTGGATTTGGAAGAAATAAACCATTTGTACATAACCATAGCATGAGAAGAATATTATGTTAACCCAACTACATATGGGGTACTCATCTGGAGAATAATTACATCATGTGCTTCCGATTCAGATATAGGTTTGGATAATTGGCAACAAAGGTTACATGGATTTTTCACAAGAAGGTGTGCAAGAATAGATTGTGCAGTAAGATGGGTTGGTACAAAGATAAGAGAACCTCCTCGTTTTCATGGGGTAAATGACCTAGAGTAATTTCTGACAAAATATGAAGAGAAAGTATTAGAAAATCATAGGCTCTTATCCATAGATATTGCACTTAAGTATACACCTGCAATATGGTGGGGTTCACACAAAGAAACAATTCAGGATTGGTATCAATGTAAATGACTACTACACAGTAGATTCGATGCAGAGAAGGGGAACAATAAAATAAGGAGGTATGATGGACAGGGAAAACCAATGGAACAGTTGGAAAAGTGCAAGGAACAATGAAGGATGACACCACCAGAGGAATGGCCTCATCACTTTATCCATACATTGGAAGGAATTCCACGGAACGAGTACATAGACCAAGATATGCACAGAGGTACTACATAATGGACAACATTACAACATAACTTTATAGTAACCTTCTCATTTGAACATGAGAACCCCAAAATGGATTCAACATTGAAGCTAATACATGGAATGATATTTACTAATGAACCATAGGTTGAAATCATGACAAAATGTCAACAACAAAATAGACAGACAGTCAAAGAGTTACTTTCATGCTATCATGTTGAAGAAGAAGTATCATATGAAGATGATCCACGCAACATTCAGATTACAAATATTGAGGGAGAAAGAGAGGTGGAAGGTCTATCTATGGAGTCGGAAGTATTTGTTTCACCAATCAAGGTTAAGAAATTTAACATTGGGATGAATGACAATCCTAAATGGAAAGTATTGGAGACTATTGGGATGAAAAAATAGTAGAAATAATAACAGAGTTACTACATGAATACAATGACCTATTCCCAATGACATTTACAAAAATGAGAGGCATTGCAGGGGATCTAGGAGAGATGAAGATACATCTAAAACTTGAGGCATGACCTGTTAGGTAGAGAACTTACAAATTGAATCCAGTGAAGAATAACGTGAAAGCAGAAATTGACAGAATGTTGGAAGCTGGTATCATAGAACCAATAGAGGAATATTAATGGATAATTCCTATGGTAGTCCAAGAAAAGAAACAAGGGGGGATAAAAATCTATGTATATTTAAGAAAACTGAATTATGCTTTCTTACATGACCCTTTCCCTACCCCTTTCACAGATGAGGTCTTAGAGAATGTGGGAGGCCAAGAAGCATACCCCTTTTATAGATAATTTCTTAGGTTACCATCAGATCAAAATAGCTCCAGAGGACAGGTATAAGACTAATTTTTCTACAGAATGGGGATCCTACCAATATAAAGTCATGCCATTTAGGCTGAAGAATGCACCAGCCATATTTTCAAGAGTAGTCATAGTTGCTTTTAAGGAATTCATACATTAGTTTCGAGAAGTATGTTTGGATGACTGGACTATATATAATCTATTAAAAGATCATGTAAAAGTGTTAAGAGTCATGTTGGAAAGATGCATGCAATGTCAGATCTCATTGAACATCAATAAATGCATTTTTGGGACACCTTTTGGAATATTTTTGGGACATATAGTCTATAAACAAGGTTTACTAGTGGATCCTGCTAAGATTGCAGTCATTGTAAATTTACCACCACCAAAGTCAGTGCACTAGTTAAGAGAAACACTGGGACATACAAGATATTACAGGAAATTTATAAATGGGTATGCATAGATTATTGCACCCATGGAAAAATCGTTAAAGAAGGACACCAAATTTCAATGGAATGAGTATTGTCAACAAGGATTGGACACATTAAAAGAAAATATGGCCACAAAACCTATCCTAGTATTCCCAGACTGGGAAAATACATTTCATGTGCATATAGATGCATCAACCATAGCACTTGGAGAAATTATAGCACAACCAGGAGCAGGGGAATTAGACCATCATATAGCCTTTTCAAGCAGAAAATTGTCAGAATCATACTAGAACTACAACACCATAGAAAGACAAGGCCTAGCCATGGTATATGCACTTTAGAAATTCATGCACTATTTACTGGGTAAACACTTTAAAACGTTCACATACCATTATGTCCTCGAATATCTAGTCGACAAGCCAGTGTGGGGGGGGGGGAGGATATGTATATGGCTATTGTTGTTCCAAGAATTTGATTTTGAAGTAATAGTCAAGATAGGGAAGATGAACATAGGACCTGATCACATGTCCAGGGTAACTAATGGAGAAGAACCTACTAACTTGGAAGACAACTTCCCTAATGTGTAGTTGTTTTCAATACAGGTAGTTTATGAATATTTCATTGATATTATTGAATACTTAAGTACATGGGTTTCACCAGAAGACTTTATCACTACACAGAAGAAAAATATGGTAGTCAAAGTTGCAAACTATCAACTTATTGCAAGACATTTATAGAAGATGGGCACAGACATGATTTTGAGGAGGTGTGTATTAGAATATGAAACGCCCATAATTTTGGCAGAAGCTCAGGAAGGTATAGCTGGAGGACACTATACAAGAAAATATACCACACAAAAGTTATTTCACATAGGATTATGGTGGCCAACAATCCATAAATATGTCAAGGAATATTTCCATAAATTTGATGTATGTCAGAGGGTTGGTAAACCTAATAGAAGAGATGAGATGCCTCTGAGACCACAAGTAAATCTACAGGTATTTGACAAATGGGATATAGAAATTATTGGACCTATCAACCCGCCAGCAAAAAGGTCAGGAGCTAGATATATCATTACTGCAACAAAATACTTAATAAGATGGGAAGAAACAACACCAGTTGTAGCACAGAGACAACAATACACTTCATGTTTGAGCGAGTGATCAACATATTTGGATGCCTCAAGATTTTTATGAGTGACCAAGGAACTCATTTTATCAATGACACCATCAAGGATCTGACTAAGGACTTTAAATTCTATCACTAGAAGAGTACACCATACCATCCACAGGAAAATGGAATAGTAGAAGCTTTCAATAAGATCTTGGAAAATCCTTTGACTAAGATCTGCAATGTCAACAGAGATGATCGGGACTTGAAAATACCAACAGTACTATGGGCATATAGGACCACATGTAATAAGTTGGCAATACATACACCATTTAGATTGTTATATGGGTAGGAAGAAGTAGTACCATTAGAAATTCTAGTACCTATCTTGGAAAAATGATCAACAACCATAAAAACACAGTCATTTCTCTACCTGGTGGAAGGGAGACCCGACATGTAGTCCATTGAGATGGATTCTCAGGGCTTATCAGTAGTAGGTAGAGGAGTGTACAAGCCTTGTTTCTTAATGGACAGTTTGGCAATAGAACAAGAAATGCAGTACCAGATATACTTGTTGACATCTTGTCGAAGTTTTGGCCAGTAGAAATGTCGTTGAAACAATGTCATTTTCTTTTCCATGCCGAAGTGTCCTACCACCATACTATAGTGGGATTACCAAATTATATTTTCTCACTCACTTGATGGAACACAGAGATGGCCCAGATGGCACAACAGTCCGTCCTGAATATGGAAATTATTTACAGCTATGTTGGCGCCCAACATCTGGTAGGTGATCGAAAAGTTGGGATCCATCTCATAGAAGTGGGGCCACACAGAGGTCTCATGGCTACAAGAGTCTAGCACTATGGTGTGTGTCGCTATTGGAGTTCAGCTGAGGCAATCAGTGACTCGGTTGGTACTTCCTATTTTATACATGATGTTGTGGTGGAATTGTTGGAAGGATGTGGACCACTTTTGATGGCAGTCATTCTGCAATTTTTCTTGTATCTACGTGAACTGAAGTGGCTTATGATCAATGTGGATGAATGTCTCCTTCTCGAGAATGTAATGCCTCCAATGGAGGCATGCTTTCACAATGGAGTACATTTCTTTGTCGTAAGTAGGGTACTTACGGATTCCATTTGATAGTGTCTCATTATGATAGGCCACAGGGTTGTCATGTTGAGTGAGGATTGTACCCACAACATAGTCTGAAGCATCTATCTCGATCTCAAAGGGTTGTTGCATGTCAGTTAATGATAGCACTGGTGTTGAAAAAAAGGACTACTTCAGATCATCAAACACTTTTTGTTGGGACAGACCCCACACAATTTTTTCCTTACCACCACCTCTTGTTATTTGATTGAGGGCCCATCAAATATGGGAGAATCCCAACATGAACCTACAATAGAAATTGGCAAGGCCTAAGAAGATCCAAAGCTCAGTGAGTGTGGTTTGGGTTGGCCAGTCACAGATGACTTGGATCTTGGTTGGATCAACATACACACCATGTGAATAAACAATGTATCCAAGGTATTGGACCCTGTCCATGTCGAAGGAGCATTTTTCCAAGTTGGCATATAGCTTGTGCTACCATAGAGTGTGCAGAACATGTTAAATATGTTGCAAGTGTTTTTCCTAAGTCTTTTTGTATATGAGGATGTCATCTATATACACCACCACAAATGAATTAGTGAAAAGCTGCAGGATATTGTCCATCAATATCATGAAAATTGTTGGGGAATTCCTCAAACCAAAGGGCATAACCAACCATTCAAAAAGACCTTATTTTGACTTGTAGGAAGTTCCCATACACCTGTCTATTCTATTGGGACCCGATGGTAGCTAGACTTCATATCAATCTTACTAAATTATTTTCCCCCCTTGAGCTGATCAAGGGGATCGTCAATTCGGGGAATCAGGTACCGGTTCTAGAATGTGATTTTGTTTAGGGCCCAGTAATCAATGCAGAGTCACCAGGTCATGTCTCTCTTCTACATGAACATGATTGGGATTCCACAAGGTGATGAGATGGGTCGGATGTGCCCCTTGTGCAGAATTTCTTGGATCTGATGCTTGATCTCCTCATTTTCTAGCAGAGCGATGACAAACTGGCCCATTTGGTAATGGTGCACCGGGGGTCATATCAATGGGATGCTTGACCTGATAGTGTAGAGGTACTCCAGTAGGTGATAAGAAGATATCTTTTTATTCTTCCAGGAACTTATCCACTTGCTTATGTTGCATGGAGAGGTCAACTACAGAGGCCATGGATGTGGTTGCAACCTTTCATTCACTCTGAGAGTGAATCACGAATAAGAC
This sequence comes from Picea engelmannii, assembly GCA_009831015.1. NCBI lineage: Eukaryota > Viridiplantae > Streptophyta > Pinopsida > Pinales > Pinaceae > Picea > Picea engelmannii. The sequence goes on along the minus strand of ML782123.1, from coordinate 1,965,165 downwards.
AAACTTCCCATTATGAGAAATGACCTTCCTGCATTGCTTGGTAGAGATCAAGGAAATAGAACTAGGTGGGACTACATTGAGTATCCTGTACAATTTCCTATTCAAAGTAATTGTTAATTTTTAATTCAAAATCCCACCCAGTTTCAGTCTCACTGATTTTTCAGTCAAATTTAAATGCTAAACTCAGTTTCAGCATTGTTTCAGCATATGCTACAGCCTGGTGTTTCAGCATCTGCTCACAGCGGTGTTTCAGCATCAGCATATGCTACAGCCTGGTGTTTCAGCATCTGCTCACAGCGGTGTTTCAGCATCAGCATATGCAACAGCCTGGTGTTTCAGCATCTGCTCACAGCGGTGTTTCAACATCAGCATATGCAACAGCCTGGTGTTTCAGCATCTGCTCAGCACTGTGTTTCAGTATATACTCAGCCTGGTGTTCCAGCATATACTCAGCACTGGTGTTTCAGCTTATGCTACAGCCTGGTGTTTCAGCATAAGCTACAACGGTGTTTCAGCATCTAAAAAACTTAACAGAAAATAAATTTATGAACAGAAAATAAATTTCAGAACTGAAACATGAGGATTATGAACATCGTTTTCAACGCAGAAATTAAATATCAGCAATATGCAAAACTCAGAAAATATTAGACACAAATATTTTCGGTCTAACTTCGACCCTGGAAAAACCCACAAGGGGAAAACCAGTTAGAAAGGGATTTGTATTATTTATGAGCTTCTGAGAAATTCTTTTACAGCATTTTCATCTTCAGATATTTACACAAACTTATCTGGACATTCCTGTAGCTTTACTTCTCAATTTCTGAACCAGAAATTCGTACAACTGTATGGCAATTTATGCTGGACGGACTGTCACGAAATTCGTGCCAAAACTCTACTAAGATTGTATGGATTGTACAGAAATACACTCAGAAATATATTGCAACAGCTACCTCAATTTCTGTGCCAACAAATGTTGTATGGCAGCCTTGGAATGCATGCCAATACTCTCAGAAATTGTAGCTACTGTCTTCCTCAATATCTGTGCACATTACATGCTGTATGACCTCCACAAATCCATACGGTACGGACTGTTCTTCCTTGCTGTCTGAAATCCATACTTCTCTTTGCTTTGGGATGTGTTCTCTCCTTCGGCAAATGCTGTCTCTTTTCTCAGCTCAACC
>ML782123.1:1948216-1959567 GCA_009831015.1 Picea engelmannii | reverse complement strand
AAGAATCTCTTGCTCTCTCAACAAGACTGTTGCTGCTTGCTCTTGGCATCTCACCAAGAGTCTCTTGGCATCTCACCAAGATTTCTGCAACTTCAATGTTCTTGGCATCTCACCAAGAAGTCTCTTGGCCTCTCACCAAGATTTCTTCAACTCCCTTGTTACCCAAGAATGGGTGTGCCCATTTGCCTTAATCAACTTCATGAGGGAAGGTGAGGAGTTTTCTAATCTAACAGCTGAGATTAGATTATATGGGTGGCTGAGATTTGGTGTCTCTTCACTCACCCTCACTTTAATCATGAAGTTATCTTTTAATTTGCATCTCACAAATTAATTTGACTAAGACCCATATTCGGCAATTTCTCCCCCTTAGGGCCTAGGGAAGAGAAACACTTGCCTTGGTACATAATTTAACAGTAATAATAACATTGTGAGGCAAAGACTCATATATAGCATGACATTTCCATAAATAAGGTTGTCCCAAAAGAACATCCCAAACTTCAAGGGGGGAAAGATCACACAATACCTCATCTTTGAATGTCTGGATGCCATACGATAGGTGACATTATTGGCTGACGCGAAGATCACTTCTTTGACAGAGCCATCCAATGGTGTAGGGTTGCGGATGCGACGTTGTCAGCAGGGATATACATTTGATGACCTATGTTGAGATGAGGTTCTTTTATCTACCGCTATAAACGATGAAGTGCAATGGAGTTCCTTTCACCCACATCTATGAAAAAAAGAGGCACTCCCCTTCTTCTAGCTCATAACGTTCACCGGGTTGGATATTAGTGGTAGCAACGGTGGAACTGGGTTCTGTGTCAATGATTCTTCTCCCTTTCTCTAGTTCTAACTCTAAGTCAGAACCCACATCTTATTTAGAGGTTTTTACTTCAGCCAATAATGACTTCTTTGAGTGACAATCAACAATGTTATGCCAGGGGATCTTATAGAAGTTGCACCACTTCCCAGTATCTTTCTTCATCTTCCCATTGTCCTTCTTTGCTTGTGGCTTGGACTAGTTTTCATGAGGTTTCCCATATTTTCTCTGTCCTTTGTTCTATGGGTTAGGGCTTCCCTTGCCCTGCTTTTGTTTTGAGGGGTTCCTAGAACCAAACTATTGCATCTTTTTTTTAAGATTCTGCTCAATTTTGACAACATATCCATTGGTCGCGCCCAAGTACGAGATGTCCAAAAACTCCATTTTTGTTTGTATGTATCTATGCATACCATTGTGGTACTTGAGCACCATATATCACTCATAATATTTGATACCCATCTTGGTGCGCAAGGTATGGAAGACATTGGAGAACTATGGGACTATTTGGTCTCTTTCTTGTTGTAGTGTGGTCCATCGTGTGTACAAGTCATCATAACTTCCAAAAGGGTAGTATTGTTCCTTAATAGCATCCATGAAGGAATCCCAAGTGGGTGCAACTGCAAATAATGTGGATCCTTTTGTTTCATTTTTCTCACAGAAAATCTCCCACCAATATTTGACATGGGGGATGGCCTTAGAGCGAAAATATAATCTTTTCTCTATTGGAAAAGTTGTGGATATAAAAATACCCTTCTAGAAGGTTTGACCATTTATCTATGGAATCTGCATCTATTTGAACTTCAAATATAGGAATATCAAAATTGATATGTACCTTGAAGGGTGTGGCGCTTCCACTTGAGGTGGAGAAGTAGCTTGTTGGCAGACGTCGAAGGATTTGTGTGAAGTTTTCCATCATCTCGTTTCTCTGTTGCTTAAGGGATTCCTCGAGCAACATTTTGAAAGGATCTTCTCTCCTTCCGTATTTATTTTCTCCCAACATGGGTGGTTTCTTGGGTGTGCGAGAGCATTTTTCCTCAAGAGAAACAAGCTTGAGACCCAACTCTCTATACCCTGAATGCGTCAGGGACATGCATTAAAAAATGACAAGGAGTTGACCGCTCTAATACCACTGATCTGGATTGACGAGCAGAATGAAATGAAAACACACATTTATAATGTTAACATAGAGACACAATGAAAAATAATAGAGATATATTAAAACTTGACTTATATTAAATAAGAAATATGTTGAAAACTCTAAAATACAAACTGAAAACAAGCTTGCTAGAATGGTGGCAGCTTATCTCTGAGAAGAGATGTGATGGCTATGCTCATTCACAAGAAGATGAGTATAATGAGGCTCTGAAGTCATTTTTACAATAAATATGAATTATGAAACCCTATACATCCAAAAACCTAACCCTAGGAGATGAAGCACCAAAAGTCATGTGCATGGATGATTTTAGGGGCTAAATTTCGCTCATGAGCTAATTTTCCATGGCTTTTCCAAAAACAAGATTCGCTATTTTAAAAATGATTCACCCAAATTCTATAGGATAAAATTATTTTACCTTAAAAATCGCCAAAATTTTATAAAAAATATATAAAATCCTTAGAAATTTGAATATTTTTACAAAAATATTGTCAAACATTTATAGTTGGCATATGAAGGATTAGTAAGATTCGCCAAGGTTTCTAGATTTTAAAATAAATTTCCATCCTTAAAATCATCCCTGGTCATGTGGGCCCTATTGGAGTAAGTTAGTACATTAACTTCCCGAGGTCGTAACGTCTGCATACGATCTTCGTTTAGGGATCACAATAGCTCGTTGGAAAGGTATTGACGAGGAGATTCAGTTATGGGAATCAATCAAATTATTTGATTATCTTCGATGTGCTCGATCGTTAAAAAAACGTCCTTTAAGTCCTCAAACTGGCCCCGGAAGTTAAAAACTACTAAAAATAGTAAATTACCAAAATTGCCAGAAAATTGTTTTGAGACAGTTGGAAAAGGTGGTTGGAAACCGATATCCACCTGGATCAACATTGAACATTGTAAAACAAAAATTTTAAGGGAGAACATAATATTCCACATCAACTTATAGTCAATAATCTCTGAAAACAATATTATTACATCAAGCTTTAATAATGGTTTCTTAAAAGAGGCTTTATGGCTAGAATGATGATAATGATGAGAATGCTCAGAGGAAGAAGAGATATAAATTGATGGTGAAGATGGAGGCTAAGGAGGGTCTCCTCGAGCCCCTTGATTTACTAAAGCATTATCATCTGTGTGTGCTTCCTTTTTCTTCCCTTTCTTCTTCATCCTCTTCTCGTAGTCTCCATACATTCGCTCGACTATTTATGACATGCGATAGAATACCATCTAAAAGTTTTTCTCATGTTCATCATGCTTTTCCTCTTCGACCATTTTCTTCCTTTGGGATGCATGACCAACTTCTAGGTTGAAAGTATTAAGTGTTCCTTCACCCTGTTTATGCTTGGCCCTAGTAAGCATTCACATTCAACAATTCAAGTCAAAGATGACTGCTCTGACACCAACATGATCCAGGATCTTTTCATTGATGTGACTTATTAAATAATTTTATTAAATGAGCATAAATTGAAGTGAACCATAAAGAAGGAATAACTCAATAATGAAGAGACATGTGCATTAGATCTGAACACAAAAAATTGATAACGGAGTTTGTCCATGGTGGACTATGTCTCTGGGTCATGCTGTCAAATGGGTAGGCCTTTTTATTAACTTAGAAAAATAATTTGACAACATACATAAGTATACCTCATTATGGAATTAAGCTGCAGAATCTTTGCTCACATCAGAAAATAAACAGCACCACTAAATTCGTGGCTTTGAATTACCCAAAAATGATTGTCTCCATGCCTCGATCTGAGTCTGGCACTTTCAGGCCCTTGAGAAAATTTGTCTCGGTTTCAATGCATGTCCCTCCAATAAATTCATGGAAAATTTATCTTTTTTTGTGCCCCATCCATACGATCGCGAGCCCCTGGTCTGACCCCTATTCACTCATAGAAATCAACTTTTAAATAATAAAGGTGGGTGGTAATAATAATGTGGTTCGTTGGCGCATTGGCTAGCAGATGTTATTAAAGTATTAGTAGTTGGGGAAGGTCCTAGGATCAAACTCGCGGGCCTACCCTTTTGGGTCTCCTCTATTGTAACTATTACCAAATATGGCGGTAGGATTGGTGGACTATTTTTATAACAAAGGGTACGCCGCTAGTTTGGCGGTACCACTAATTTTGGTGAACTGATTAACATTTTTGGTGGGATATGCCACCAAGTTTGGTGGAACCGCCACTAGATTTGGTGGACTATATATTATATTTTTTTTAAAATTTGGTTGCTAGCCCTCCTTGGGCATTTTTCCATTGCCACGTGGAATCCCATGACTAGGCCATGTGGCAACCTTCCATTGGGTGATGTCACCACTCATGCACCGTCAATGCCACGTCATCCCTTCTGCCACATCATCCCTTCTTTGACAACTTGCAACGTCATCTAATAGGTGGCTATACGGTCTGCCACATGGTTGTATGGACTGCCATGTGGCATCTTCCTATTTGTCCATTGATTTGATCGAAAAAGTCCAAAAATGAGTGTCACATGGTAGACTTTGGTGCTTCCAGGTCATCATGCTGACATCGTCATGACATATCTCGCCCTATGTGTGTGCCACATACCCTATATGAACGATTACATCATACATACCGATGTTGAATTCAGTAGTATGGATGCTGACTCATCCCTGTTGACTGGGCTAGGTTGACCAAAACATTGATCGTGAATATCTTTTGATCTGTAACTCTATTTTACGAGTCATTTACATCATTGGAAATATTGCAACGCACTCTTCGCGATGATGCAAATTTCACTGATATTTGAAGAATTTGAAGTTTTTCCTTTTTCTTTTTCTGTTGAGGCCATTATGCGCTCCCTGAGTTGCTTCTGTGAATTATGAGTTATCCTTAGTCCTCTCTAGATCCCTTTTGGATCATCTTCCCTTTAGGAGTCACGTGCAGAATTTAAGACCAACAGAGGCCATGGATGTGGCTGCAACCTTTCTCTCACTCTAAGAGCGAATCACGAAGAAGACAAACTTCTCAGTCTAATAAATAACCTTCCTGCATTGCTTGGCAGATATCAAGGAAATATCACTAGGTGGGACTACCTCGGGTATCCTGTACAATTTCCTATTCAAAGTAATAATAACATTTCAAGGCCTAGACTCATATACATTATGAAATTTCCATAAATAAGATTGGCCCTAAAGAACATCACAAACTTCAAGGGGAGAAACATCACACAATACCTCATCTTTGAATGGCTTGATGTCGTACGATAGGCGACATTGTTGGTTGACACGAAGATCACTTCTTTGACAGAGTGATTTGATGGTGTAGGGTTGTGGGTGTCGCATTGTCGATAGGGCTAGTCGCTTAATGACCTATGCTAATATGAGGTTCTTCTGGTTACCTCTATCAACAATGAAGTGCAGTGGATTTCCCTTGTTATAGCCATAAAATGCCCTACTCATGCATACATGGCCTTGGCCCTCTTACTTGCATATTTTGCCAAAAGCACTATTGAAAAACTCTTCTTAAAAAGACATTTTTTAGAAGATGTACACACCCTGAACCATTACATCTCACGTACATACTCTTTCTTCACCACTACATCTCACGTACATATTCCTTCTGCACCATTACAACCCACGTATACTAGAAAAAGTTGCAAAAAATAAAAAGTTGCAAGGAATTCGTTGACATTTACGGGCTATTGGAAGTTTCCCAACTAATCCACCTACTATAGCCCATCACCCAACTGAATAACCATCCTTTTGTCATATAAAATGAGGTGTTGGGGTCTCATTTCAGATCTAAGCATAAGAATAATGAAACTCTACCCGATTTCACTTTCCCTCCTTGCCCAAGATATTGCTACCTTTTGTAAGAAATTGCCTCAACATTCCCTCATTATCCCCTTCTTCCTCCATTTAACCCATTTACTTCCATAGAAGAGATAATAAGGTTGAGAGAATAATTTCATACAAGGTGCACTTGGAGCATGGTGAAGAGGAGCCCGGATGGTACACTTAGATTGTAAAGGTATAATCTTTGTATTATGAATAAAAGAATTACATTTTCTTGTCCCAAATGATGGTGTCTTGAGTACTTTTATTAATTTATGATTGACATTCTAACATCTAACCCTAACTTAAATATGGAATAGCATGCTTGTAGTTCTTTGTTTGTCAATCTTTGGATGTAGGTTAGCCCTGGGAGGAGACATGCAGCCAGTGGAACTTCCAAGCGCGAGGAGATCATCACCAGACGTGGGATTAGACGTATATTTACCCGATCTCTTATCTTTTCTTTCTTTGTATTAGTTTTGGTATGTTTGGGGTAGTATTGAGAATTAATTATCTTTTATACAGTTATTCGCTCTTCCTATATTCTGAACCCTGGTGTAGTTAAAGGGGGGTGTTTTCCCACTAGCAAAACTGGTGACCATACTGGGGATGCCTCTAGGGTTTTTTAGGGGATTTTGGGTTGCTTGATTGGTTTGTTTACATTTAAAGTTTATTTCAAGTTTTTTTATTCTGTCAAGGGGTTCTAGTCACCTCTAGGGTGCATACCAATTTTCCCTTCCCTGTAAGACTGTTTGGTCTTTTCATTTTTTGAAAAGACACAGAGGTGTACACGCCCTGTTTTGGGTCATCCTGTGTACATATGATCTTTGCACAGTAAATAGACCGTGTACATACGCAGGTTGTTGATGCAACATCCCACATCTTTGTTTCATGAAATTGTTTTGAAAAAGAGGGAGTTTGCCTCTTTCCTGATTGAAGTTCACACTTCTCAGGGATTTATTGAATCATCTTAGAGTCTCTTCTTGTGGCCATAGCCTGGGCATAGGTTCTAGTTTACTTGTTCCATTAATCTTCTTATGTTTCCTATCATTTTTAGCTTGAATTTAAAAAACAAATCAGTTGCATCTTGAAAAAAAATCCCTCTCATGGTGTTGGGGGGGGGGCATAAATCATGTATTCATTAGTTTCTTTTAGCATCTTTTGATTAGTTCTTCTTTGATTGAAAAAAAATATTAAAAAAAAACTTAGTTGTTTAGGGATCTTTCTTTCTTCGTATTTTCTTTGTATTGTTGTTTGAAAAAGAAAAAGAAATTAGCATAGTGTTGTGTTTTCTTCTCATTTTGAAAGCATTTCAAAAGAAAAATAAGAAAGATAATCCTTCTTTGTCGGTGTTCTTACAAGTTTCATTTTTTTCAAGAGTCTGAAACAACATCAGTTGTACTACCATACCCTATGAGTAAATCAAGCCTTTAAAAAGAACGCTTAATCTAAAATATACTAGAATTTTTTGTTTGTAGGGTCAACAAACTAGTTTAGGGTGTTAGGGCCTTGAATTAGGTTGGAGAGGAAACTCTTCAATGTCGTTAAATCAAACATTGGAGTCTGAGTTAGGGAGTGTTTAAGTCCATTGTTGTAAAATTTATTTGGGATCCCCCTCTAACACAGGGGATAAACACGAGGTCGTGTGAGGAAAGGAAGTGGAGATAACCCCTCCAAAGCTGGACTGAACATAGTGGGGAGCGGATATTGAGGGTCTGTCTTGGGAGTAATACCGATTGCATTTTCCTACAGAGCTCTATGGACCTCGAATTCATTCGAGATCCTCTATTCTCTTCTGGACCATTTGCTTTCGATACCCTTGATAGGCTTCAGAATTGTTATCTTGCTCATTGTGATCTACCCGACTGTCAATTGTACCCGCCCGGTGACTAAATATGAGCTGGAAACTTAGTTGCCCATATTCTAGGGACTTACACGAGTGACTACAGGGGCATACCGTGGTACCTTGGGAAGATGTTGAATCATGCTTCCTAGAGTATACCCGAAGGGTGCTTCCATGTTTGATTTGCACTTGCACCGGTTAGTTGCTCTAGTGTCTATTGGTGTAACTGTCCTTCCTACTAGTTAGTCGTCTGCTTGATTTTCCTTTAGGAAATTTTAGTGTGTTCTTTGTGCTCCCTAGTTTTCCATTGCAAGTTAGTCAATCATTTCCTTGGGTCTCAGACCTAAGGTGGTAGATTGCCCACTCTGTTGGTCGTGAGGACTTTTTGGTCTTCCGCTTATAAACGTGGAGCTACCTCTTTATAGGCGTTGTTTTTTATAAAACTGGTTCGATAGAGTCATTATGTGAGACTTTTACGGACTTGAACCATCTCGCAAGGGGAGAAACTATGCATAATATATTCATGGCTAAAGTTCCTAACGATACCAACCAAGGAACCCCTTCGCAAGGGTATTCTTGTGCTTTTCCTTTCTTCGTAAACATTGGTGTCCCTTTGATGGCCACTTTGTACATTCCTGGGTTGAATGTGGGATTACTAGTTTGGTTGGGTACCATTCCAAATGTCCCTAATGATATTGACACTTCTCAGTTAATAAATTTATGTCATGGGCATCATGTTGATGTTCCTTCGTCAACGAAGTCTTCTCCTCCTCTTTTTTCCTTCCCTGGTGAAAGTATAGCTACTAGTAATCAGAAGTCTAAACGAAATAGATAGAGGAAGAATAGGAAGAAGAAGTCACCAACCTATGCAACTAATGTTGGAGATATTTCCTCAACCTCTGCAAGTCATGTTGAAGACCATCATCTAGCCTCTGCAAATCATGTTGGGGGAAAGCACTCGGCCTCTACAAGTCATGTTGGGGGGGGATTCTAGTCACTGCTAGTCATAATGGCGATAGGTTTGTAGACTCTATGAGTCATGTTATCGACCAATCACCAACCTATGCAAGACATGTTAGTGATATGTCAACAACCTTTGCTAGTCATGTTGGGGACAAGAAACCAGCCACTTCTAGTCATGTTGGGGGCATTGATTCGGTTCAAAAACCTAGATAGATAGGACATAAGCCTGAGTTCCCTTGTAATATTTGCAAGGGAGATCACCTTACTCATTTATGCCCTGGCCTTCCAGAGGTACGAAGATTTTGGTCCCTGTCTACAAGATCTTCTAATTTTGAGTCTTATGAGGTTCCCTCACAGTCTATTCAGCCTCTGGTTGATGAATTGATCATGTCGATGCAGTCTTAGGCTGATCCCACTCCTCTTTTGGGGGGTGATGTGCCTATAGACCATGTTGTCTCGTTGTCTGTTTAGCCAGTGGTTGAGAAAGTGGTAACGTTGATGCAGTCTTCGATTGATCCCTCTCTTCTCTTTGAGAGTGTTGAGTCTACCAAAGTGGTCACGTCGATGCAATCTTCTGTTGATCCCACTCTTCTCTCGGGGAGTGATGTTGGCATGTTTTTTAGACAAAGGCAGAGTATGCATGTTTGTCATTGATGGTGAACATTAGCATGATCAGTAGCATAGCGATAATGGCAAGATCAATAGTGTAATATCAGAAGGAGGAAAACATTCAAATCACAACAAAGGTTTCATTTCGAAGATTCATAGATCAAGAAATCCAAAGGAAAGAGGTTCGAACTCATGATATGTGAAATCACGATAACAATCCTGACTGTTGGAGTCATAGGACATGTGGTAAGTGATTGGAATTTCACTAACTTTCACATTGGAGGAATCAACGGAGCATGGTGTAGGAATCGCGATATGTGAGATCGCGATGAGATCTGGACCATCGGATCATTGGAGATCTCGACCGTTGATTAGGCTCGATGAAGTTCATAAGTTCGTGAAATATGAAGCGCCTTTTGGCACAGCCTGTGGTCATTGCCGGTGGTCACGTGAGGGGAAGAAGCTAGCGGTGCTAAGATCCATCTCAGAGTCTCAACGATTGTGACTTGGAGTGTCGAGACCCTTCATCACAGAAATGCCAAAATGAGAAATCACAAAATTCAAATTCTGTTTAACGCTTGGTCACAGCTAGTGGGCATATGAGATAAATGCGAAATCCTACGGATTTAATCCAATGGTGTTGGTTAATTGAAACTTGATCAAAGGGTTATTGTTTCACCTCACAGGTAATCGATCAGATACGATTCAATTAGCATAACTGAATCATGATTCTTGGACTGTTGGCGATTCAATTGCTGATGCGTTTTCTTGGATATTCAAGGTGTAACTGAATAAGTGTCATAGGATATAATGGAAACGTAATGACTGTGGAAGGTTGGTCATTCTGAATGAAAAATGAGTTGAACTATAAGAAAGGGAAAATTACAGTATGCACAGTGTGAGACCGACAGTATGCGCAGTGTGAGATAAAACTCAGAGATGAGTAACAGATGAGGAATAAACAAAAGCAAGAGAAGAATTGCAAAACAACTTGAAGCAAAGTAGAATTGCAGAACAGACAGAGGAAGAGAAGAATTGCAGAACAGTTAGAAGTAGACCAGATTTACAGAACAGAGAAGAAGTGGTAAGAATCGATTTATATGTGTTGTTGGTTATTCAATCATTTATTTATAATTAGGGAGGTAGGGTGGTGCTAGGGAGGACTGTGGTCCTCTGATATTCGAGTTGGTGCTTGAATATTGGGAGTTGTAGCTTCCATATAGTTGTGGCTAGAAAATAGGGTGGTAGGGTGGTGCTTGGGAAAACACAGAGTTTTCTATATGCAAGTTGGTGCTTGTATAAGTGGAAGTAGGTGCTTCCATCCAGTTGATGATGGAACACTCAGGGAGTTGGTTCTTCCTTCTAGTCGGTGCTAGAGAAACCAGAGAGTTGGTGCTCTCAACAATTTGGAGCTTGTAAAACAGAGGTAGTAGCCTCAATTTGAGTTGGTGCTCAAACATAGATGATGTATAGAACTTAAAAGACTACCTATCATTTCGAAGAAGAAGAGGTTTTCTCCCTTTATGGGTTTCCTCGTGAAAAATTTATCTCTATGTATATCTTATGTGTGATTGATGCTCATTGTTTATGTTGTTCATATGATGTATAATATTGATGGTCACTTGATGAAAGATTAAAAATGGTTTAATAGACTTAAAATTGTTTAAGCACAGTAACAACTGATTCACCCCTCGCTCAGTTGTCTTAGTAATTTCAACAATTGGTATCAGAGCGGGTTCATTTTATTTAAAGGTACATATGTAAGCTTAAACATGACAAGTCATGAAGGGACTTCAGATAGTAAGCCTCCTCTGTTTGATGGAACAATATTTTCCTTTTGGAAGGTTAGAATGAGAACATGCCTAATGGCCTTAGGTGTTGATGTTTGGGATGTAGTAGAGACTGGATATACAAAGCCTGTTGTGTTGGCTTCCAAGGATGATAAGTTAGAATTTAGCTTTAATGCTAAGGTAATGAATGTTATGTTGAATGGACTTGTAGAAGACGAGTTTGTAAACGTGATGCATCTTCAAACTACCAAAGAAATGTGGGATAAACTTATTAGCAGCTATGAAGGAAATGAGAAAGTAAAAGATGCCAAACTTCAAACATTTAGGTTGAAGTTTGAACAACTAAATATGAATGAAGATGAAATAGTTAG
>ML782123.1:1924722-1942015 GCA_009831015.1 Picea engelmannii | reverse complement strand
GGCAATTTCTCTGGTGGACGTAGCCCACACTGGGTGAACCACGTAAATCTGTGTCTCTCTTGTATTGTGTGTCTTCTGTGTTTTGTTTCTGCATTTGTTTTATTTTATTTCTCCGCGGTCCTGTTTTTCTAACAATCTATACCGTCAGATCATTAGAGATCTCGACCGTTGATCAGGCTCGATGAAGTTCATAAGTTCATGAAATACGAAGTGACTTTTGGCACAACATGTGGTCACCACCAATGATCACATGAGGGAAAGAATATAGCGATTCTAAGCTCCATCTCGGAGTCTCGGTGTAACACCCTGTTTCCCCCGGTCTGTAAAAATAACTATATTGGCCAAGAACTATTGCAAACTCAAAGACGTGAATGTTTGATTTGATGGACCTTTTTATAAAAGGTCGATGAATGTAAATTATGTTATGAATATGTGTTGCATGGCTGTTGAGAGGGGGATGTGATAAAAGAGACCATGATGGCTAATGAGAGGTGGTGGAAGGGACTTGGAATGGTTGCGTTAACTTCCACCGAGCCAGTACCGTACTGGTTTTACTTTCTCAAAGACCAAAGCAACTCTCTGACCTTAGAATGGATTTCCCATAAGATTGGTAGGTGGGGAGGCTCCTCAAGAGTTAATGAGGGGATGGTGGTGAACCGCCCATCCGTAACAGCTCCCAGACCTGACCGCGGACAAGGAAATTCGTGGCACATGCAATCTTGTAGAGAAAAGGCAAGAGAGGAAGTGTGGTAAGGGGAGGGAGAGAGAATGCACATGATAGGGATCGCAGAGAAGAACTGGAGAAACTCTAGAAACATAGGGAGTTCTGAACAAAGGAGAAAGAGAGTAACCTTCATCCTTGTCTTCCGTTGAGTTGGAAGTAGAAAATTGAACCTCAAACATCGTGGTCTAGCTCGGGGGTGGCTAGTGGTAAATCCATTTGGAGTCACTGAGCCTACAGTTGGGTGGAAATGAGCACCCCTCTCAGCATTCACATCACGTCCAGAATTTCTGATAAGTGTTATGTCTTGCATTTGGAATTGAATGTCATGGTTGCATGCTCATTTTTATACGCTCGTAAATAGTTTCTATATAGAAGTGTTTGCCTAGTTCTTTGATTGGAAATAATGGATGCATGCTTATACTGATATAACTACAAATTGGTTAATGTATAGAATGTATGAGTTCAGGATACGAGTCTGTTCCCCTGAGGATTGACCCATCTAACTTGACTCGTGCTATGCCCTGGTTCATCCTCCCGAAGGCACCTTTTTCGAGAAAGTTCCCTCGCATACCAGAGTCAAAGTGAGTCCCTTGAAAAGACTACCATTGTAGTAAATCCGTGAGTTTACCTTGCCCCTGTCATGAAGTAAATGGGCTTTGGAGTTTTGGCTACCAAGAAACCCAATGGTATGAACCCCATGTCTTCACAAGTTGCAAAATCCTGGTATGTGAAACCCTGAAGCGGTGTAGTGTGAAAGGATTTCGGCATTTCGTCACCCAGGAAACCCAAGGGCAAGTTCCCTTGTATTCCCTAGTCACGAAATCCCGATATGAGAAACCCCGAAACGATTTAGCATGAATAGGTTTTGGTGTTTTGGCATTTTGGTACCCAGGAAACCGAAGGGAAAGTTCCCTTGTATTCACCAGTTGTGAAATCCTGATATGAGAAACCTCGAAATGGTTTAGTGTGAATAGGTTTTGGTGTTTCGGTGTTTCGGCACTCGGGAAACCCAAGGGCAAGTTCCCTTGTATTTGCTAGTCGCGAAATCCCGATATGAGAAACCCCGAAATGGTTTAGAATGAATAGGTTTTGGTGTTTTGGCATTTCGTCACCCGAGAAACCCAAGGGCAAGTTCCCTTGTATTCTCTAGTCGCGAAATCTCGATATGCAAAACCCCGAAATGGTTTAGCGTGGATAGGTTTTGGTGTTTCAGCATTTCGGCACTCGGGAAACCCAAGGGAAAGTTCCCTTATATTCATCAGTTGCAAAATCCCGATATGCGAAACCCAAAATGGCTTAGTGTGAATAGGTTTTGGTGTTTCAGTGTTTCGGCACCCGAGAAACCCAAGCACAAGACCCCTCGTCCTTGCCAATCACGAAATCCCAGTACGCAAAACCCTGATGTGCTTTGTGAATGAGCCGTAGGCCACTGGACATGGTCTAGTGGTAGGGAGGATGAGTCCCGAAATAATCTGGACTGCCCATTTGTAGGGACATGTGGTGAAGATCTAAGGCCACCAGGGTTCTAGACACCAAAGGAATAGGAGTGAAGACCTCACCAAAAATCCTGAAAGATAAAGTGTTGGGATTTAATCTGAGCCATTGATCAATTCGACGATTTGTTAGACCCTTTCGTGTTTCAGCATTTCGAAAGACAGAGAACAGGGGAACGCTTGCATCGTGATTCTTCGAATCGTGAAATCCAGAAGTTCCTTTCTGGTAAGGCCTATGGTCATAGCCAATGATCACATGGGGCAGGATAAGGGAAGGGAGGGTCTACACCAGGCCCCATAGAAATTCGAGGATTCTGTTCCTCAAAGAAAAGACAAAAAGAAAAAGAAAAATCTTAGTTGTCGTAGTGGGTATGTGTCAAATTGGTATCAAAGCATGGTTACAATTCTTGGCCTTCTTGGGCTCATGAACGAGTTGCGCAGAAACTCCATTGAAGTACTCTTAAAAGGAGTAACCCTCTACCTTAACCCCCTTTATCAAAAGCCGAAGTTAAGAATGAAAATTTCCTATTGTGTGTATGCATGTGAAAAATATGAATTATGTGTTGATTATGAATGAATATAATGTTGACTAACAAAAAGTGTTTTTCTTGCACAACAAGCGGATGATCAACCAGGGGAAACTGCAGCCGCATAGAATGGTGATGCACCATGAAGTGGGAGATGGCTCCCACAATAGAGACGAAGAGTCTGACGAAAGGAGAGTGATAGAGACCCCTCCATATCTAGATGAGACTGTGAGAAGCCTCATGGTCGAACTACAGAGCTGCAAGGCTGACAACAAGAGTTTGATAAAAGAGCAAGAGAAGCAAACGAAAATTAACGCAGTCTTGTTGTAGAGCTTATCCAACATACAAAGACAATTGCAGCATGGACCTGACACCAGTCACGCGAACCAACGACAGACAAAGAAAAGTCGAATTCCACCTGAGATACAGAAACTTGGTATTTTGAGTGGCCACACTGGGAAGATCACTTCGAGAAAGGTTCACCCCAAAGATAAGGGAAAAGCATCGAATGATTCCTGTGGAAAGGAAACTAGCGACTTGGAGGGATCTTTGAGTAGCAGAACTAGTCCTTATTCTCGAAGAAAGTGGAAGAAGAAAGATCATTCCAAAAATCATAATCTCGAAGAATTCAAGAAGGCCAAACCACCCTCTTTCGACGATGAAATAAAGAAGGGACAGGAAGCAGAGGCTTGGCTGCTTGGACTAAAGAAGTATTTCAGATTCCATGACTTCTCAGAAAATTTGAAGGTTCGAGTAGCCACTTTCAACCTGAATGGGAAGGCTTCCATTTGGTGGGAAGACCTTAGGAACATAAAAGGGATTCACGAAGAAGACCTATCATGGTAATGGTTTAGAAATACTTCAGGAAGAAGTATCTTTCGGAAAAGTATTTTGACGAAAAGACTAAAGAATTCTATGAACTCAAGCTGGGGAAACGCACCATAGAGGAATATGTCAGCAGATTCCTTGAATTGCTGAGGGACGTACCCTATATAAAGGCAAAAAATGCAAAGGTGCAACGATTCATCAGTGGACTACCTAAGGACTATCAGAACAGGATTGAGTTTGATGAGCCAAAGACCCTAGAAGACACTATCTGAAAGGAAAGATATTGTTATGAACAACTAGGGCATTGGACAGAACCTCGCGAAGGATGGAAGCAGAAGAATAGTTTGGGATTCCAGAAAAAGGGGTTTAAATCCCCAATATTTAAAAACTATAAAAATGACTCAAGGATGAGCTTCCCAACCCGAAGTGTACACCAGCAGAATTTCCCCTCCTAGAGCGAAAATAAACCTTTTGAATCTACCCCAGGAAAGATTGATAACTCAAAGAGAGAACCCTTGAAATGTTGGGGTTGTGGAGAAGAATATCATCTGTTCAAATGAGAAAATATTGCAGAAAGGGGTGTCCACTATATGTGATACAGGTGTTGGAATCAGTTGAAAATGACAAACCCAGCCTTGAAGATCACCCCACACTAAGAGAATATAGATATGTATTTCTAGAAGAGGTATTGGGTTTACCTCTGAGAAGGGATATTGACTTCTCTATAGAACTTGCACCAGGAGCGGTGCCAGTATCTAGGACACCCTATAGAATGAGCAGACCCGAGCTAGTTGATCTTAAACTACAACTAAAGGAAATGATGGGTAGAGGATATATCTTTCCCAGCGTGTCTCCATGGGGAGCACCAGTCCTTTTTGTGAAAAAGAAAGATGGTACCCTCCAACTGTGCATAGATTATAGACAACTCAATAAGGTAACCATAAAGAAAAAGTACCCCTTACCCAGGATCGATGATCTATTCAATCAATTGGGAGGTTTTTCCATCTTCTCAAAGATTAACTTGAGATCTGGATACCATCAAGTCTGAATCAAGGGTGAAGACATCCACAAAACTGCCTTCATGATTGTTGATGGGCGAAATTGACCGTCCGTCAACTGGGAGAGTGGAACCGGTCCAGGGTTGTCTAAATAACCCAAGCCATTTGGAATGGACCACCCTGACGAGTTTAACGGCTCCGTTGGCTGCTCTAAGGTCTCCTATGAAAACCAAAGAGAGGATTGATCTAAGCTAAGCAATCTAAATAAACTAAACTAAATAAAACTAACTAAAATTAACTAAAACAAACTAAGTAACTCATGAATCTAATTAAAACAAACTACTAATTAAACTAAAACTAAATATAACTATTTTAACTATTATATACAATCCATCAATTACTATGATAATAACTCAAATCAACTATCTAATTATCAGCTACAATATTACTTATTCACAAACGTACACTATAAACAGCCTACAGATTTAATTAAAACCTGCAAAACTCATGTGTTTTCTACCCTAAGACAGATAAGAATCTTTTTGATTTTTATATTTTATGAAAAAGAAATAAACATTACTGAAATTAAACAATCTAATATAAATCTAATCAAGATTATATCTAAATTAAACTACTTAATGAAAACAGTAAACAACATTTACTAATTGACCTGGAAACGCTCCAAGTCTGCCCTGTGTATGTTGACTTCTAAGCTGGTTTGAGGAGGAAAATCGCACCGGTTAGTCCGTAAGATTTTCGTAAACGATTTGTTGTGCTACTTCTTGAAGTGTTTTACAGGACAAACAAGACATAAAAGAAAATCATAACAATCTTATGATTATAAATTCCTGCAATAAGGGAAACTTGTTATGCAAATACTTATATATAACAATTCAATCTATGAAGAAGATAAACCTGTCATTCACAAACTGAATTAACAATTGTTATGTCTTTTATCTATTTGGAAGAAACAAGATATGGATAACAGTGATCAAAATTATATCATTTGCACATGATTTAGATAGCTAAAGTAGTCATAAACCATAAACAAAGTGATATACAAAACATGAAACAAAATGTTGATATATTGAGAAGCTAAAGCTGTGACAAAACATCAATTCTGCTACAATCTGTATTATAACTCCATATCCTTGTTCTCCCACGAATGAGGATGAACATTATTACAAAAATCATAAATATAAATAAGTTTCTCCATAGGGTAAAACATCCCTGTGGATAATTATCAAATAGTTTTACATAATCAGGGAAAAATCCCAAAATCTCCTAAACTAAGAAAATAAAATGCAAGTAAAATCTTTGAAACGTCCTCTAACTGCTCAACAACTCAATTGCAATTTTGAATTTACCTGCAATAGAACATAAGTATCAAATTAGAAAGATATTTCAGTAACAAAACACTAAAAAATTGATTCTACAGACTTAGCTACAGAATCATCTGATTCTGTAGCTAGTCTAAAATAGCATATAGAATCAGATAACAATCAGATGAAATCTTTTTAAAACAATCCAATTTAGATCTTTTTTAACAAACATTAAAATCGAATTACTAATGGTTCAAGCAAATTTATCATTCAGATCAAATCAAATCGAAAAGGATAAAATCGAAACAGGATAAGAATGCTCTGTTTTTAGTTGCCATAGAATCGGGTCAAATAATAACCACACTATTTCATATCCAAATGCAATTACAAGTAAATCGTGATGTAATCAAAATTGATATAGTTACAATCGAACACAATCCAAATCGATTGGTTACAGCTGTGCATAAAATTCATATTGTTTTAATCAAATGACGATATAGAAAGGCCGTTACGATTATTGCCAAACGTTCATCACAGCATCAAACTTCACCATAGATTACAGTCGTTGAACATTTATATAGTAAATCAGATAGGATCACATAATGATCGTAACCATCAACAGCAGTGATAACCATAAACTGGGCAATAATCAAATCGAAATGTGACTGAGCTAAAAATAAGAGCACTTCGTAATCCTAGGCATAATCAATTTCATTCCCAAATCAAAATTAAAAAATATATGAATCAAACTGATCATACGGTCAAACTATGCGAATCGATAGGTTGGATATAACAATCATGATTCGAATCTACTCGCAATTTAGTCATGCATCCACAGAATGGTATTTGAATTGGTCAAGAAGACATGGAATATACAACAGTTAACCATAATTTACCAAACATATCGTATATGACCAAATCGAAATGAAAAATTAACTGTGTTTGAAACTGATATACCAGAAACAACCTGTGTTTAGAAAATATTGACAACTTCAATAATCGACAGAGTATTCAGTTCAAACCAAATCGAAACAATCAAATCTATCCTACGATCAATCGAATCAAAACCAAATCCAATCGAAACTTAAAACAATAATGATAATTGATTTATCAAAACGAAAATTATATACAAAAGTGCATGCTTATGCGACAGAGCAGACCCACGATATAAACAGAGTTTATCAGCATGTCATATAAATAGGTGAAAGTCATACCAGTGAAGTTGATCTAGCTATGCCAATCTTGAATTGACGAATGTTGTTGCCGACTCCATGTTCTTAAACAAAATCGAACCAATTGTTCGCTGTTTCTTATCAGTGGATGGCATTTTACCCTTTTGACCAGAGAGCTTTGCAACCTGATCCTCCAGAGCATGAATTCTAGATTGCAGCATTGGCACGTCAATGTAATACCTTTCTATCCATGCGCCACATTGATCACACGGTGGAGCAACTAGTTGAGATAGAATAGGAGGGGGTTTCGACAAGTCACCAGAGGTTTCACAGGGCACTTTGATGCCTGGATAATTTGGATCATTTAGAAAACAAGGTGGTAAGTTCTTCACAAAATCATATGTGGGTTTATCACACAGACCTTCGGAATAGGGATACTCGCTTGCTAGGTAGCGTTCAATCTCTGAGTCAGAATCTTCACTCACCATGATAGGGTCAGGGTTGACAGGGATTTTAGGTTTGTTTCTTGCCATGCGAGATATTAATAGAGCGTTCTTCTTGCCTTTATAATTCGCATTGGGTTTGGTTTTGGGCTTTTTAGCCACAGGTTTAACATTCTCCACATCCTCGGTGACAGAATTAGGTAGATCAATAGGTGGCTCGGGTAGGGGTTTGGGTAGCAGGGCACTGTAAAGAACAGGGGGTACTAAATTGCTCTCACTCACCACAGGTTTGTCAACCTGTGGTGGGCTTGTGTCCTCAAACTTATTGTGTTTAAGAAAATCACTCCAACAGTCCTGATGTAACCCCAAATGACATACCACAAGCATTTTAATTAACCCAAAATGAAATAGACTACCATCGGCTTGGTTTCGTTTGTACCTTTTGGACATTTTAAATAGAATCCTATGCAGGTAGAAAGGCATATTATGCTCAAAGCCCATGAAAACCATCAGTAGTCAAAGATGATACAAGAACACGAAACCATACCTGCCCTCGCAAGTAATGAATTGCTTGGTTACCATGAGCAAGTCGTGCCAGCGCTGCTTTAGCATATTTGTAGGTAAACCCTTCTCACAAGAACTCACTCTTCGTGACTGGAAGAGAAATGTCCACGGAACATCTTCCACTTTACAATTTTTCGACCATCTCTGTCCGACAGCAGGTAGACCAGTAGCTCGACTGAGAAGTTGCTCATCAATTTCCAACTGTACATCCCCAACCTTGGCTCGGCAGCCATCAAAGGTTAATGCAAATTCTCGAGCCACACCAGGGTTATAACCATCAAAATTTCATATGAACGGGAGCCATCCGAACTCCTCCAGGTCACTATAAGCACCATCGAACATCAACAATGCCTGGCAACCATTGGGTTCAGCCCTTATGA
The DNA here is from genome assembly GCA_009831015.1 of Picea engelmannii. Classification (NCBI taxonomy): domain Eukaryota; kingdom Viridiplantae; phylum Streptophyta; class Pinopsida; order Pinales; family Pinaceae; genus Picea; species Picea engelmannii. The sequence continues at coordinate 1,933,564 of ML782123.1, read as the reverse complement.
TCGGGGCCATGGCGCGGGTGCATGGTAGGGTTTGGATTCAACACAACAATACACAGGAGTAAAAATTGATAGGACTAACAGCTGCAAGTGCTCAAAGGGGAACGAATCAATATGCACATGCGAAGGTGGTGGTATTATCACCGCCATGCAGTATATTAATTGCACAGTACAATGCTGTTCAATCACTCATCATATCGTTTAAACCATACTAATCAGCCAACCCGAATTTCAAGCGGTGGATAATCATATCAACGTGCCATTAATCAATGTAAAACCAAAACCATATATTATATGTACCATAGTATAATTCAAACCAAGTAAAATCCAAATGTTTCACCAATGCACTATGTGTATAAAACATTGCCATTCAATATGAAATCAACTCATATGTGACCCATGCGCTTTTGCATAAGCAAAGTTTATAGACATTGCAACAAGAGATTTCATAAAATCGATAAGTCAAGAGCTTATAGTAATAAGGATCATACCATATAAAAAAATTTAATTCACCATGACCCCTATATAATCAAGTATAATTCATCAATCAACATGCTCAATGCCTTATCAATAAAATAAAAATCAAGTGGCGCAATCAGAGTGATAAATAGGCAACTGGACATAAATCGAAAAAAAAACCAAAGGTAAGTACCAATCAGAATATCGATGAACAGATCATGATCGTCCAAATGATGATGGGGGAGTTTTCACACTTTCAGTCATGAAAAAATAAATTGAAACCAATTGCAAATGTCGCATGGAATAAAAATGTCTTCTGTTTGCAAGATGCGACAGAAATTTGAAGTTCAAGAGACATAGGTGTAGGTAGCTTTAAGGGCAATTGAAAAAATTGAATTGGTTGCCAACAATGGCGACACACTGGGAGAAGCAGTTATCTCTATCAAAAGAAATAAATTTAGATTAGGACAGCAGAGAAAAATTCAACTCAAAAACAACAACCAGAAAATTGTACAAACATCATCATTTACTATCTTTTCCAGCGATGTTTTAAAACACGAAAACCAATAATAGTCTTAAGACCAGCAAGTCACGATATTAATGATAAAATATTCAATACTATTGGCATGGCCACTGCTGCTAGTAGGCGTCCATAGCCTCGACAGGGTTTCCATTTAACCCACTCGGATGTCTGTATCCTGTCAAGAAGCTCTAGATTAGAATAAAGGACTTAAAAGAGGTTTCTCATAATTTTTACAGATTTTCGTTTACCCGACATTGCTTCGCTGCCAGCAGGCCTGTTCAGTACCCCGGTGAAGTTGTCTTGGCGCCATGCTTGCATTTACCCACTGCCAGCGGACCTGTTCAGTATCCCGACGGGTTTACAAACACTTCCCACAACTCTTATTAACATTTTTATTTTGTTTTTCTTTTATGGATAGCTGAGCGGGGTGACGCTGAAAAATCTTGATATTTTTTCATATTTTTCAGACCTCATTAGAATCTTCGACACTGTCCTTTATTCTGTTCCAGAAATGTTTTATTTCTAAAACAACTTGCTATGATAGGGAGACATCCTTTTTGATTCATTCCTTTACGGAGAAGGGACAGCATAAAAAGATAATAGATGATCATGACAAACTTTGCTCAGAGATTGAAATCAGTAAACTTCTTTCAAACAACAAAATTTTCCAACATAAATATCATTTTTATAAATATATCACTGATGTTCGTACAATCTTTCAGAAGTTATTTCAGCGAAGAAATTTTCCCAAAATCTGAATCTGAATTGCTCAATACATAGGCATGCATATCTTTCAAAAAAGACCAAAAAAATTAATCAATCCAAATCAAAATCAAAACAGGAAGAAAACAAAATATGCAAACCAAAGAAATATTTACATAATATACAAGGGTAGTAATCAAGCAAAGTATCTTTTCAGGGCTTGGCCATTCACTGGATAGGTGTCAAACTGCCCTTCAAGATTTTGCAATCAAAAGGAACTAGGACCCAACTTTTCAACAATAAAAAATGGGCCAAGCCACAAATTTTGAAACTTGGTATGCTCACCTTTTCCTTCGTGTGGTTTGTCCCACTTTAAGACGAGATCGCCTACTTCAAAATTCCTATCAGAAGCAGAGTTAGAATCGAACCAGCTTTTAATCATTTGTTGATGTTGGTCTAGTTTACCCTTAGCTTGGGTTCTTACTTCTTCTAACTTCATCAAAGCGTTAATACGGCTTTCTAAAGGGGGACAATCTTCTTCTTGAACATTTTGTGACAATCGAAGCAAAGGAAGAAGAATGTGAGGTGGCGGAATGGCTTCTCTACCATAAACAAGAAAAAAGGGGGAGTTACCTATAGCATCTTTGGGTGTTACCCTATCAGTCCACAGTGCATTCAGCAGTGCATTGTGCCAGTTCTTGTGATTTTCAACCATGGTTCTCTTGATAATTTTGATCAAGTTCTTGTTTGTTGATTCTGCTAAGCCATTGCCCTGGGGGTAGTAACTAGTAGAATGTTTTAGCTTTATTCCTTTCTCTAAGGTGAACTCACTCATCTCAAGAGAAGAAAAGTATGAAGAGTTATCAAAGACAGGACAATCAGGGATGCCAAAACGGGTGATGATATTCGAGTTTAGAAAAGCGATCACTTGACTTGTGTTAACAGTTCTTAGCGCGGTGGCTTCAGACCATCGAGTAAAGTAATCAGTGGCTGTCACAATATACTTGTGTTGTTGTGAGGATGGAGGGTTAATAGGACCTATGATATCAAGGCCCCATTGCTGGAAAAGAGAATCGACTGTGACGGGTTGCAAGGGGAAGGTTGGTTTCTGCAATCGCCCTGATGCTTTCTGACAAATGATACATTTACGACACAAGGCGTGGGCGTCCCTAAAAAGCATGGGCCAGTAATAACCGGCTCTTAAAACCTTATGAGCAGTGGTGTCACCACCGAAGTGACCACCAGCTTCTCCTGCATGCAACTCAAGCAAGACTCTTTCTGCTTCGTCCTTTTCAAGACAACGCATTAGTACGCCGTCAAAATTTTGATGAAACAGTATACCATTAACTAGATGAAAGGAGGCGGACTTTAGTCTCAAAGATTTTCTCTTGGCGGGGTCAAGGTGACGGGGTGCTGATCCATGTTTAAGACAAAATCTAATATCGTCATACCAAGGACTTACGAGGCTTTGTGCGCAACAAATCAAATTTTGATCACGTTGTTCTAGGTCTGACGTATCACTATCTTATTGCTATTTGGTTTCTGAATCAACAACCAACTTACACAATCCTTGGCCTCTCACAATCTGTGTTGGGGTGATCTCTAAGTCATACTCCTGCAAGGAGGTGACCCAGTTGGCTCTTTTCTCTCCTAACTCCTTTTTCATTAACAAGTTTCTTACGACAGGGTAGGGGACAATGACCTTCGTCCTTGACTTCAAAAGATATGACCAAAAATGCTTAACTACCTTGAATACAGCGTAGGCTTTCCAATCGACCGCTGGGTAGTTAAGTTCAACACCTTTGAAAGCAGAGCTCATAAAGGCGATAGGTACTTCATTATTTTTGGAATTCTTCTGAGTTAGGACCGCGACATAGGAACGATCAGAGGCAAAAGTATAGAGTGTAAAGTCTTGAGAGAAATCAGGGCTCATGAGAGACGGAACGTCAATTATGGCCTTTTTAATATCGTTAAAAGCTTGGTTTTCAGTGGGTCCCTAGTGAAATTGGGTGTCTTTCTTAATCAGGTTCTGGAGAGGCCTGACCATTTCGGAGAAACTGGGGACAAATCTTCTCACAAAATTAATTTGGCCTAGGAAAGACTGAATGGATTTTTTGGAGGTAGGTGGGGGGAGTTTAGCGATGACTTGGGTCCTCTCGGGATCAATAATCATTCCATCACTAGACACAATGAATCCTAGTAATTTACCCTGTTCTATTGCAAAGTTGGACTTCTTGGGGTTCAAGGAGATGTTGTATTTATGACATCGTAGCAGAACGGCTCGTAAGTGAGCTAGATGATCTTCTTTGTTTTTAGAATAAACGGTCACATCATATAGGTAGACTACTACGGAGTGATTGATTAAGCCTCTGAAAGCAATGTCTATTGCTCTCTGAAAGGTAGCACCGGCATTAATCAATCCAAAGGGCATTTTGCGATAAGCATAAGTGCCCCACGGGGTACGGAAGGTAGTTTTTAGTTGGTCTGGTGGAGACATCAAGACTTGGTTGTATCCAGAGAAACCATGTAGTAAGGACAGCCTCTCGGAACCAGATACTTGTTGCAACATCTGTTCCATGGGAGGGACAGGATAATTATCTTTGTCAGACGCTTTGTTGAGGTTTCGGAAATCGACACAAAGTCAAATTTCCCCGTTTTTCTTCCACACTGGGACGAGGTTGGATACCCATTGAGTGTATCTAACAGGAAAAATTATTTTAGCACTTAGGAGTTTATTCAATTCTTTTTGTACGGTCGGTTCTAATTTAGGATGCATTTTCCTCAGTTTCTGTTGGAAGGGTAAGGTTTGGGGCTTCATCGGGATGATATGCTGTATAATATTAGGATCAAACGTTTTAAGATCATCGTAAGTCCATGCAAAGACATCCTTGAACTCTTTGAATAATTTAACAAAAGCAGCTTTTTCTTGTCTAGAACATCCCAAGCCCAAGTTGATACACTGAGGATTTTCACTAGTCCCTAAATTGACTTTTTCATAAGACAATGAGGAACTGTTGGTTTTGCAATTGACCGTTTTTTTAAATTTATCTTCAAAATCATAAAACTTTTCTAGTCTAACAACAGATTTGGGTATAAGATTTACCATGTCTGATAGAGCTTCAGGAGATTTCAGATTAGGTATTACCGTAAAGTCGTGCAAATTGTCATCGTGCGTTTGTTCATCTATCACTGCGCCTTGAAATGTTTCTTCCATTTGCAGAAAGTTAATGATCTGCTTATCATCGTTAAATACTCTCCGGTTTGTGATATTGTCAGGAACAGATGGTCGAAACAATAGCTCCATGGAGAATTCTTTTGGGGACAAGCCTTCTGCAGGAAGAAATTTAGAAGCAACATTAGCTAGTAGATCTGCTTCAGCAATATTTGATCTAGGAATGGAATTTATATTAAAAGTAGAAAATTTGTTCATTAAACTCCATACCTCAGACTGGTAACATTTGAGATGGGGGGAAAGACAGTGTATAGAATCTCTCACCTGTCTAACCACTATCTCAGAGTCGCCGAATACAATCAAATTTTGAATGTGCATGTCTAAGGCTTTTCTGAGACCTTGTAATAAAGCCTCATATTCTGCAATATTGTTAGTACATTCAAATTCTAATCTACAAGCCAATAACGTCTTGTTACCTGCTGGATCGATAATGATGTAGCCTGTACCATCTCCTTCTTTAGACTTGGAATCATCGAAATATAAAGAGCAAATTTGATTCCCATCGAGCTCACAGGACTATTGGATAGAAGTTGTTGGTTGCGTACATGCTAGGATCTCGGATTGCTGTTCTGGATTGTTGATCGATGAAACTTCAGCCATGAAATTTCCGAAGTAGGTGTCCATCCTTTTGACTTCATATGGATTAACAGGAGGTGTGTATGGTTCATTAGGATCGTTCAAGTCTGTAACCGTGAACTCGAGGTAACGCTCACGATTCACTTTGATTTTGTTGGGATTACCGTTTCTGGAAGCCATAAGTGAGACTAGTCCGTTGCAAAGTAACCTTGTAGCTGCTCCGACCAGTCCCTACTCAAAAACAGACCATACACTTCTAGAATATCCACCACAATTATATCAATAACTTGATGAACCTTTGGGTTAGATGATAATCTAATTAATACATTTTTTAGTTCACCTATAACTTTAACATCTGATCGATCAAGTTGTATGATTTTCAAAGAGGAGGGTTCTACTTCAGCGTTATTCTTTTGGTATACTGACCAAGGCATCACATTGGATGATGCTCCTGAGTCAACCATACAATTATGCACATTTCTGTTGAAGATTTCGAAAGTTAAAAGAAAAGGAGGTACATTCTTACGAGTATTCAAAGTGGTAGCTTGTGGTTTTTTACTCACAGTTTCCAAGACTACTTTATCTGAATTATTTACACTATTTACATTGTTATTTACATTATTTACATGAGTTACAGGAAGGCTTCCTTTATCTTGAGGATCAGGATTGTTTTTAGTGGAAGTCTTCTGCGGCACTTTGCTTTGCACAACCTTATTGTTGTTTGAATTACCATTCTTGCCATTTTCTGAAATATTTTGCAACATCTTTTGTAACAAAAATGGAAACTTCAACAACTCATAAATAGAAATGTTAGCCCTTAATTTCTTAAGATCTTCAACAACATCATAATCTAATTTAGGAATGACATTACTTTGTTTAATTTCTGCTGGTTTAGATGGCTTTGGAGGTAAAGTTGTAGTGCTCTCGGCAGGAGGTTTGTTTGTCGTCTTACTCCTAGTGTTGTAAGGGTGAACAGTCTCGAAGTTAGCTTGGAAGATACTATCCGAGAGGTGTCCAAAGATGTTTGGAGAAGACTCTTCTTATTGAATGGTTTCCTGCTCGACTTCCTCTTGAGGAATATCAGAAGGGATCAAGTCATCCTGGGCTCCTAGAATTGTCTAGAGAGCACATTGCAAACTTTCTAGGTTTAAGCCTTTGGGATTTGGGTTAGGTCGGTTGGTTTGAAAAGGCTTTCGGAAAGGAGGTTTGTAGGGTCCTTTACTTGAAGAGGCTTCTTCAGTTGACCTTTTTAAATCTATAACTTGATTAGACAATTTTTGTACAACTTTGGTTAAATTTTCCAAATCAGAGTTTTCAGGTTGTTTTTTGTTTTGTGTAGGTCTGGGGAGAATTTCAATCTTCTTTTTGGAAGAAGCAACAGTTTCAGTTTCGTTGCTAGAAGAGTCCTTAAGGTTGAGTATATCTTTTTCAATCTGAGTAGCCTCTTCAAAGGCTTCTAACAACGTGGACTTCTTAGATCTTTTCACCCAAATAGCTATACTTTGATGTAGAGCTTTAGTATAGTAAGATATTACAAGGCTCTCAGCAGGCATAGAGTCTACAGGGATTCTATTCTTAAGTGTTAAAAATCTTTGATTAAAATCTTTAACTTTTTCTTTCGAGTTCATTTTTAAGCTTGAAAGATCCATGACTAAAACTTCCGGAGGTTTTCCATCTTCGAATTTTTCCAAAAAGCATGACTCAAATTTTCCCCAAGACACTATGGTATGGGGTTGTTGGGCAAAGTACCAAGTGGACGCATTACCCTCAAATGTGTAAGGGAACAACCTATAGATGACATCTTCGTGTTCAACATTACGGAGTCTGATGGCTAACATAAATTTTTTGATATGATCTTCAGCTATCTATTTTGAATCAGGATCAAACTTAGCAAGCCATTTTTCTGGGTGCTTAGGTAAAGGGTGTTGGGCTCCAAGTACAGCTACACCATCCTGGTCCAACCAGGGTCTTGCAGGGTTGTTCTGATTTTCCATTGGGGAATTGGGTGTGGAAGGCTAAGAAGATGGATTGCCTTCGTTAGAAGATGAATCTCCTCCAGAAGAGGAAGGAGATGAGGGAGGTGGTGAAGGAGGTATCCCATATACTCCTGCAGCAGGATTTGTGTTTGGATCTGTAGGATTCACAGTGAGGTCTATCTCACCTAACTGTTCTCTGATATCAGAAAAATTTAAAGGTTGACCCCACAGGCGGTTTGGTTGCCTAAGATGAGCTAAGGCACTATGTGTTTTAAGAAGAGACTGACGAATAATCTCTTGGGTGTCACCACCTGTAGGATTAGGGGTTGCTGGCTCAACTGTGATCTACGGATCTTCGGTTGAAGTAGTTGCTGTTTGAGGGGGGATATTATCTTGTGAACGACTTCTAGTCACTATAGGGGTGCGATTAGGTGGAGGAGGAGTCTTACGACTGCCTCGTGCCATTAATTAAGTTCAAGCCCTCCTTCTAGCGCCATTTGTTGATGGGAGAAATTGACCGTCCGTCAACTGGGAGAGTGGAACCGGTCCGGGGTTGTCTAAATAACCCAAGCCGTTTGGAATGGACCACCCTGACGAGTTTAACAGTTCCATTGGCCACTCTAAGGTCTCCTATGAAAACCAAAGAGAGGATTGATCTGAGCTAAGTAATCTAAATAAACTAAACTAAATAAAACTAACTAAAATTAACTAAAACAAACTAAGTAACTCACGAATCTAATTAAAACAAACTACTAATTAAACTAAAACTAAATATAACTATTCTAACTATTATATACAATCCACTAATTACTATGATAATAACTCAAATCAGCTATCTAATTATCAGCTACAATATTACTTATTCACAAATGTACACTATAAACAACCTACAGATTTAATTAAAACCTGCAAAACTCATGTGTTTTCTGCCCTAAGACAGCCAAGAATCTTTTTGATTTTTATATTTTATGAAAAAGAAATAAACATTACTGAAATTAAACAATCTAATATATTTTACTGAAATTAAACAATCTAATATAAATCTAATTAAGATTATATCTAAATTAAACTACTTAATGAAAACAGTAAACAACAAACTAATTGACCTGGAAACGCTCCAAGTCTGCCCTGTGTATGCTGACTTCTAAGCTGGTCGGAGGAGGAAACTCACACCGGTTAGTCCGTAAGCTTTTCGTAAACGATTTGTTGTGCTACTTCTTGAAGTGTTTTACATGACAAACAAGACATAAAAGAAAATCATAACAATCTTATGATTATAAATTCCTGCAATAAGGGAAACCTGTTATGAAAAAACTTATATATAACAATTCAATCTATGAAGAAGATAAACCTGTCATTCACAAACTGAATTAACAA
>ML782123.1:1891604-1914960 GCA_009831015.1 Picea engelmannii | reverse complement strand
CCCTTTATGGGTTTCCTCGTGAAAAATATGTCTCTGTGTATATCTTATGTGTGATTGATGCTCATTGTTTATGTTGTTCATATTATGTATAATATTGATGGTCACTTGATGAAAGATTAAAAATGGTTTAATAAACTTAAAATTATTTAAGCACAGTAACAACTGATTCAACCCCCCCCCCTCTCAGTTGTCTTAGTAATTTCAAGAAGTGATGTGTCTACCAACTATGTTTTTAGCATTGCTAGTTCAATACTTTCAGAACAAGGGGGTATCCCGCTCACTTCGATCACACCCCCTCCAAGACCTAGGATGGTTTCCTTTGATTGGAATGACCTTGTTGAGCCTCGTCTTCCTTATTCTACACCCTTTCAAATAAGGGTTGAAGTTAATTCAACAAACATTTATCAATGTATTGTGTATGATGGAGCCTCCACAAATATTTTATCCTCCTCGGTTTGGAAAGCCTTGGGATCTCCTGAGTGTGTCACTGTTTTGCATGAGCTGTTGGATTTTGACAGACATCCTAGTGAATATTTGGGGGTTCTTCCTCAGTTTCCTATCTTGTTAGATGGGAAGACTATCCTTGTCGATGTTATAGTGGTGCAAGGCCCGTTATATTTCAATATAATTCTCAAGCATGATTATGTATATGTTATAAACGTTGTGGTGTCTACACTCTTCTGAGTGATGCATTTCTGTTGTACGAAAATTCCCCTACAGACAAGTGAATTCCCTCTTGGATCTTAGACCCCTATGACCAAGACAGAAAAGTGCTAACGTTGAACACTAAATTTCCTTTAAACATGGCTAAGTTAATCAATAGAGAAGAGGAATAAAGTAAGAGTACCTTCTTACGAAGTTTTTCCTTGCTCAATCCAAGTTGGGTTTGACCTCCAATTCCTTTAACGAGTCCTGCAATCCCATAAACAGCCAAGACAAAGCATACTTCCTATTCTACCATGATTAGTTCAAAACTACATTTATCCAAAAGATACAAGTTCATGCAATGTACACAATCTTGAAGAAAACAAGCAAGCACGTGTATTAATGAGAACAAAATAAGATGCTTACAATGTGTAGATGCAAATGTAGTAGCCTCACCAAGCTCTCCTTGTCCAACCCCTTTCTCGAATGATCCATAATCAAAATGAAAATACTTTTCACTGATTATTCTCCCCCTTTCACCATTAGGATGCCTCCTTATATAGTCTTTGAGAGGTCTAACCATCTTAGAGATTATTGGGATAAGTTGAGGATCTTTCTCCATCAGTTGTGGAACTCCCCTTAGATCCAGCCTTGGTCTTGGATTCGAGCCAAACTGACTCGGATATTTCTCAACTAGATTCAAAGATAAGGGTGATTTGTCCCTTGATTTTCTCAACAGCTCGGTGCTCCCTCAAAGTGGGCCACAGAGCGTTGCAGTACTCCCTGCTAAGAGGGAAAGGAGCGCTAGCACTCCCTACAAGTGGGAAGGGGAGTGTCGGTCTCCACAAATGCTTTTGTGATAGTAATTCCTCAAGGCAGAAGTTTTCACTCTCCACCAAATGATATATTCCTTCTTTTAACCCATCTTAGAGGGTATCTCAAGTGTCTTTATGATGTTGTTCACGATGTGACACTGGCGGGATGATAGTATGATTTTTGCGAAACTTGCGACAAAAGTGTGACACTTGCGATAATGACAATGAGACATCTTTGAAGTGAGTAATTTTGATGTGTAACAGATTTCCCCCCTATAAGGTAGTTAGAGAGGTAGTGGGGGGGCCCAAAGGGCCCATAGTGATGATAGTGGAGACCATTTAATGTAAGGTGGACTAGGTCCACTATATTATTAAATAAGACCCACTATGGTAGTTAGATATAATAAATGTAAGAGGACTTCTTAGAAGGTTCTACTTCTAGAAGATTCCTCCTCTAGAATGTTCTTAGGCAATGGTAGCACTATATAAAGGGGTTTAAGCAATGTAAGGGGACATGAAGAGAAGTATTGTATTTCGAGCTGAAGCTCATTAGGAGGATTCCCCCTTGAAGAGGTAAGTGAACAGGAGAGGATCCCTTCCATAATAGGATCCATTGTATGGTGTTTCCCTACCTCAAGGGTTTGGTAATAATAAAGTGTGGTTTCTTCTATCTTGCTCTGTGGATCTATTTTGTATTCAATATTTGTGTTGAATAAATTTTTAGATCTATTTAGGTTCATAGCAAGTGGTATCAGAGAACTTTCCTTGGCAGACATTGTGGGCAAATATTTTTTATTTTTGAAGATTTTTTTTCGGAGAAGAAAAAAGAGGGCCGCGAAATTCTTGAAGTTTTGGTATATTTCTGTGAAAAATTTGTATATAAATATTGTATATATAAGTTCCTCTCAGAAAAACACCCAAGTCGAAAAAAAAAATTGTCGAAAATGGAGTCCGGGAAGTCAAGATATTGAAGTTTTAAAATCTGCAAATTTTTAGGATTTTTTCCATGGACGGTGGCGAGAATGTTTTTATTTTTGTAGCATATGGAGGCCGAATTTGCCCAAATAAATTACAGATCTGAGTTCCTCTCACAATTTCACCCAATTTCAAAAACCAAATCCGCTGAAACGGAGTCCGGGAAGTGAAGTTATGAGCATTTTAAATTTGGTAATTTTTTAGGGTTTTTTCTGGATAACGCCACGTTTTTCTGTAGTAAGTTATTGTTATATTTTTTGGGTTTTTTCGTGATGGCTATGGGACCGAAGAGTTCATAGAGTGCTCAAATGGATATTTCCTCTCAAACCCTCAAATAAATTCTTGAAGCATTCAAATCCCATTTGTTTGACAAATTGGATGCCTTTGTAGATGGCCTCACAGACGGCCTCAATGATAGTTTTCGTAGTGTTCAAGATTCATTGGATAACATGCAGGAGATATTTCTTATGGAGGACATCAAGGATGAATATAATCAAGAAATATATTCTTGGTATGATCTCAAGGCCGATTGTGATGATTGGGACATGGATAGTTGTCATTTCTGGGATGACAACCACTTCCATATTTTATTTGATGACTCCACTCCACCTTCTGTAGAGAACATCAATGTCCCACATCAGGAGCTGGTTACCAGCGTTCAGTTTGCATATTTTACAATGGTATTGTTCCTTCTAGATTCATCTTTGATCCTCTCCCACTATGTGGATGAATATTCTTAGTTGGATCCACATGATATGTGTCAGTATTGGGAGCATCATTTTCAGTTGGTTATTGGGTGTCGATATCTTTCGTGTGGAGTTCACATGAGCACTTGGACATGGGACCCTGGTTTACAATGGTGGTTGGACTACTTCAGCATGGTGGATTTCCTTTCTACATGGGACCTTGGCTCTCTAGTCTTCTTCAGCATTATGGTCCACAATTATCCATGGGACCTTGGTATATGGTTGTACATCAAGCATTGAGGACAACACTTTCATAAGGGGGATGGAATGTAAGGTAGCTAGAGAGGTAGTGGGCGGGGGGTAGAGGGCCCGTAGTGATGATAGTGGAGACCATTCAATGTAAGGTGGACTAGGTCCACTATATTATTAAATAAGTCCCACCATGGTAGTTAGATATAATAAATGGGTAGTTAGATATAATAAATGTAAGAGGACTTCTTAGAAGGTTCTACTTCTAGAAGATTCTTCCTCTAGAATGTTCTTAGATAATGGTAGAACTATATAAAGGGGTTCAAGCAATGTAAGGGAACATGAAGAGAAGTATTGTATTTGGAGTTGAAGCTCATTAGGAGGATGCCCCCTCGAAGACGAAAGTGAACAAGAGAGGATCCCTTCCATAATAGGATCCATTGTATGGTGTTTCCCTACCTCAAGGGTTTGGTAATAATAAAGTGTGGCTTCTTCTATATTGCTCTGTGGATCTATTGTGTATTCAACATTTGTGGTGATTATATTTGTAGATCTATTTAGGTTCATAACACCCCCAAAGTGCAAAGTCAGAAGATGGAACCTGATAACTGAAGTACTTTGTAGACTTTTTCAAAGCAAGGGTATGGACTCAGAGAACCTGATAGAAGCTGCACATAAACATCATACAAATGTTATGACATGTTTCAAACCCAAGGAAGGAATACCTATGCTTGAATGATAAAATATTTTCAAGGTATGGCCACCAAAAAATACACTGCGGATCCATAATCATATTGACTTAAAAGGTATAGCCACTAAATATACAATGTGGATCTATAGTCTCATGACATGAGCTGATCGTAGCCATGAACAATACACAGTGGATCTATAAGATGAAAAAACATAGCCATGGACCAATACAAAGTGGATCTATGTGACAGTATATATATATAAGTATCCTCAAAAGAAACTTCATCGCAACCTGGGTAAAGTAGGTAACATAGTGAACACTCAACCCAAGGTCTTCTTACTGATCCTGATGTGGTATGAATCTAACCATGTGAATAGATGTCCTGATGTCGAACATGGTAGAGACCACATGATTACCAGTCAATGAGGTAAACCGTTAACAAGTGTGAGGGAAATCACCATTGATCTCAATGACTCCCAAGGTACCCTAGTACAATCCAACGAATGTGAATAATGAGTCGAAGTCGAAAATTCATGAAATCATCCAATCAGGGGTCAATGATGTAAACCCACTGTCGAAAACAAGGAGGCTTGCCATTGAGGCATACAGGTCCCAAGGTACTAACGGGTTTCTAAGTCTAATTCACAGATAATGTGTTGAAGTCGACAGGAATAGATTTGTCGAAGGAGGACCTTGATGTATCCCTCATTAACAACATGAAACTGACATAGAGATGTAAATTGGTGGATCAAATGAGAATGGACTGATGAGGGTAATGAAAAAGGAAATTTGTGATGGTTGACCTTTGAAGCGGATACTTCCCTTGAACACTGGGGCACAAACATCAGAAACATGACATGGACCAAAACAAGATTCAGTGGATACTGTGAATTTCATCGAATGATCCAAAGGAGTAAAGGAGCTCAGAGGATTGGTTCAGTGCAGAGGTTCAATGGGTAAAAATGTATGCAAAGATAATGTGTCATGTTCAAGGGAAACCGTAAGAGTGACCCGTGATGTTTTCGAAAATTGCTTGGTTTGCTTCCTTCATTTCCCCCCCCCATCCAGATAGTTGAGTACCTATTTTTATTTTTACGAGCTCGAGGAGGATAAAACATGCTCAATATAACTCACCTTCGGTAAGTTCCTCTTATTTTTTTTAACGAACTAGAATAAGTAAGGGTTCGGTCCCATGTGGTCCCTTCAATGTAAAAAAAAATTAACAAGTCCACAGAAGGAAAACTCGATTGTTTTTCATGTTTAGAGAGTCTGAAAATATATTAAAGGTGACTCCAGGGGGTTCCTTTTTCATCTATCCATGCGAGTCCGAAAAAGAGATAAAATTCTACTTGGTTGTGTTTTCATGTTTTTTCGAGCGTGAGAAGGAACTAAGACCGTGCTTGTTAATGTGACAAGGTAAAATCGAACAATACCACTTCGAAACCTACGAATAATGATAAATATGCATTCCAGGGCATTAATAATATCTCCAAAATAATTTCAAAACCCAAAAAAGACTATAGGTTTAGCAAAAATGAATTCTATATTAATAAAATAGGGTCAAAAATGTTTTTTACCAATTCATTTATGCCAAAACTTCTAGCAGTGGAGAAAATTGACTTTGGAGAGTGATTGTTGAATTCATCGGTGTTGGAGCTACAGTCAGCCATTTATTCTTCCATCCAGGTCAGGTTGGTCCTAAATACCTTCCAGTCACTTTACATGGTTTAAAAATTAATTTTAGGTAATGTTTTGGTTTTATTTTGATTCCCTAAAGAGGCCTAGACATCGAAAAAGATCGGTTCTCCCCCAAAGGGATGGGGGGAGAGTTTCTCATGATTTTGTAACTTTGGTGTACACTATAGGTGGTGCTAGTGCTCTGATTACACAGTTAGGGGAGTGCTGGCACAACAAGCCAAAATGTGTTGAATTTTAAGAAAAAATTACCCAAGAAAAAGTTGTTATAAGATGACTAATGGGTTTTGTTGATTGTATTTGTAGATTGCGTTGGTAAAAATCCATGATCGAGTGGAAGGAACGTGAGTAGGAGCTCAATGATTTAGTGGAATTACAAAATCCCCAATCAAGGGATGCATTAAGGAATTGTGGCCTTCTCAAATATTTTAAGTTGTAGAAGATGAAGACGAAGGTCCTTCTACTGGAATATATGATTGGGTTATGGAATACTTTTGAACATGGATTCCAAATTGGGCCACAGATACTCAATATTGAGTTGGAGGACATTTACTTTCTGACAGGCCTATCAAAGAGAGGGGCCCATATTATCTTTTCCAGATAGTGGGCACTTCCAATGCCTGTTGAAGAGTATGTAGCAAACCATTGCATTCCAGGATCACGATTGGTTGGAGGCAGGATCATGATAAAAGATGTTAGGTATCTGCCTCTTCAATCCATTTTGTTTTCCATCACAAACTTCCTAGGTAGTACCAGAGCCCACTTGGCTTCTAGGTCACAGATGGCCTATGCTCTACAGTGTGTAGAACCAACTTTGTTTAACTGAAGTGCGGCTTTCCTTCACAATGTGAAGGATCATATTTTGAGATTCAGGATGGGGCAACAGAAGCAGTTTGGATACGGTTCATTTTTGATGTCGTTCTTCTTAGAGAGAATCCCACAGATGCAACTACAGATAGCACTAGTTGTACGACCTGTAGATGAACCATGCATGGAGCGTTGGACGAGTCTGTCTTTGAGATTTGGGACTGACTCAGAGTTCAAATTTACAGGTGACTTTTTTTCTTGGCTAAGACTCCAATTGATCTTCATCGAGGACTTTCCATACACCAGAGTGGATTTCTGAGGTAGCATGGACCTATTTATTACAGCTGGGATGGATTGAGATGCATTAGGTATGAAACCAAAAGACCTTGTCAAGTGTTTTTATATAATTTTTATGTGTACCTAGAGGGGCATTTAACAGATATATTGTTTCACCATGCAGACAAAGGAGCAACACATCCGGTGGAGATGTTGGCACTGGGGCATCACGAAGACGCTCAAATGGCGATGGAGTGTGAGGTAGAAGTGGGGGGTCTACGGGAGGTTGAGAGAAACCTCCATGGTCTCACGATGGGTGTTCCTTCTCTCAGGAGGTGGGATGTACCCTTTCACTTACAGAGACACATAGTAGGAGTTCCAGAGAGTTTCAACTACCTACTCAGGTAAGTATCCCATGCAGTAGTGTGCTACTCAGAGCACAACATGGTGTAGGAGGACTAGGATCCTTCTGATGTTTTGTAATGTCTGTACGATGATATTATGGGCATGAGGATGCAAATTTTGCCCTCTTATGTACATTTTTTATGTAATCAAACATTTTCTATCACACAATATATATATACATATATCGAGTTTTATTAAGACAATGATGTTTTAAAATAATCTTTGTGTGATGTATTTATTTTCCATGTGATCATGTGTTTTATATGATTTATTTCCTTTATAAAAATATTCATCTATGCGTGAGATAATGATCCATAATATAATTTGCTAGCGAATATGAAGTTGTATTAAGTCCTCTTGGTATGTGTCTGTATTCTATAAATTCAAACATTCGTTCAAGACAACGAACTCATAGGTGGAGACACAAAAGGTTAGGATTGCAAATGGCATAGAGCTGATTACATTGACAAACCATGAGTTGAGAGTCTAGGTTAATGATCATGCGAGATATACCTAGAGAGGAGGCCTCGGTTAAATTTCCAATGACAGCATGATATTCTACCATCTTATTGGTTGTCATTCCTAGGAAAATGCCTCCTGAACTCACTAACTCATCAGAGTGGTAAATGAACCAAGTTGTTGTTATTGGATAAATCAGTACGTGCGGACACTAATTGATCTCCCTAGATCCACCTAGATCTAGAACAAAACACACCAAAACATGATGCTTTCCTTAAGTTTTAAATATTGAATTTACTAACTAAAGAGGGATAAGTGACATACCGTTTAAATGCCGCTTCCTCTTGCCATCGCCATCCTAGCTCCGTTCCTGTAGAAATTTTGATACAAATTTAATGTATTCCTGTGATTCTCCTGATCTAACAATTTCTGCCACTTGTTAAATACAGAATCAATTCTACTATTATTATTATGGAAGCAATTAAACCATGATCACAACCACAATGCACAAAGTGAAATATCAATAACACACAGCATAGAAGTTTTATCGGGAAAGCGTAAAGCTAAAAACCCCACTATCATATATTATGTATATCATGAATCATGAAACAATCTCATACAAAACTCTAATCCAAGAGATCTCAATACAATACAATTGTCTCACACTATCATACACAAATCAGAAAATACATGTGCCAATTTCTGTGTCCAGATAGCCTACCTCCTCTACATAATCTCTACAATTTGAATTGTCACAATGAATCGAATATTACAAATTGCCTCGTTTGCACATGCTCATAAGCATATCCAATGCATGTGTGATCAAATCACAACTGATAGCCAACTGTCCCTTTCACCCGTTATCTCAACTGGATCTCCAATGGATTTGCATGCATGTAGTTAATTGTGACGAATCTTCAGTTGCATGTGATTTAACTGATTAACTGAACTCTCACTAGTGCATGTTTAGTTACAACTAGTACAATTGTTCTTAACTCACTTAACTACACTTATAATTCTGTTACAACTCCAAATCACTCAGTTATGAATGAGATAATAGACTAATATTTATTGTCTAATTTAATTAAGGGAAAAGTAAATTAGACACATGTTTCTTGTTGACTTTTCAACAGTTCCAACACTCATACAATGATGATCCTGCAAATGAACGCAACCAACCAAAGTGATAGTAATAGCATAAACTCAATATAAACCTATGTATGTGATCAAGGAATCATACAATAAAACACAACAAGCTTTATAGGAAAGAATCATATTACTATATCATATTAAATGTGAAAGAGAGATTACAACCATGGCCTTGATGTCGTAAGGTCCCAAACTACCATTGTGGAGTTCCACACTCCCTTCTCCTGCTACTGCTACTGGAGTATTATCCCCCATGAGAATAGGGGGTCTTGAGCATGGACTCAAAGAAGAGAAAACTTCATCTTTCACTGCCATATGATGGGATGCACCATAATCTATAATCCATGAATCAGATGAGGAATTAATTACAACCAGAGCATGATGATTACCTTTCTTAGGAGTAGGATCTTTTTCCTTCTCCTTCTTGACTCCCTCTGGAATGAAGTTTCCAAGATTTTTCTTCCAAAGTGCATGTGCCATAAGATCGATCTGTTTCTTCATGCATGTGGATTCTTCATGATTCGGTTTATTACAGTAAGTGCACTACTTTCCCTTCTTCTTCTTCTTGGAATCTGAAGAGTCTTTGGAACCTGAAGAATCATTAAAGGGTTTGGAATATCCCTCCTTCCCGTTCTGTTTGGATTACCCTTTTCCAGCATTCATGGTGAGTGCATGTTCTTTGGGATCTTTCATGAGGCCCATCTGTATGAGTTTTTTTACTCTTGTGTAAGAGACTCAATGAACTGAGCCAACGTAGGAATTTTCCAATTTTTTCCAAAAAGACATATGCCAGAATGGAAATTGGAGATATATACAACATATTCTGGTCTTAGCTTGGCAAAGATTGTTAGAATAAGTTGTTTCTCTTGTGTAGACTTGTCAATACCACATTCACCCAAGCTCAAAATCAAATATTTAAATTTAGTAAAGAAATCCTGTATATTATCAAAACTTTTAGGGTCTAAGGTATTCAACTCTACCTCAAGCATATGACCTCGCATCTCATCCTGTTTTCCAAAGAGTCCTTCCAGGGTGGTCCAAATCTCGTTTGGAGTCTTGCATGCCACAACATGAAACCATATATCAATGGAGATTAACTCAAGAAGTAGTCATGTGGCCTAATCCTTACGGTTCAACCATCTCATCTTCTCAATCGCTGATGTAGGTTTTGTTTCTGTTTCTATTTCCATCATCAAATTATACAATCCTTTCCTTCTGAGTGTGACTTCTGTGTATCATACCCACCCAGCCACAAGCCAGGGTATGCTACCTGCAAGCCCACCCTTGGACTTATTTCTCATACTAATACCTTCTTTATTTATTAAGGATGCATAAGATAAGATAATTAATTGACATGCACAACAATATCCAACAAACATGCATGTTCTAAAGATTCAATTAACAATAATTAAATATATAGAGGAAAAACATTCATACATAGATAATAATATCACAAAAAAGAGCACTTATATTTATGAAAGATGATACCAACTAGCTGTAAACCAAGGACGCTCCACCCAACCGTAGACACTACTGCTCCAAATATCAACAACATCGTCACCCTTGAGCCAGGGCTATGAATCCACAAGGATAGTTCCAGAGTGAAATTGGCTTCCCAAACCAGTCATTCAAGCTCTTGCAGGCTTCCCAACACTCAAAAAAATCCAAGTACCCAACTCTCTTCTACCTAGCTTGCACCACCCGAGAGAACGAACCTCCACCTTTCTCTGCCATGCAGTCCCTCAGGCAGTCTTTCTCCTTATTCAAGCTTCCAGTGCAACTAGTCCAGAATCTCAATGCTAGAACTCTCAGGACTTGTAGCTATGAGCCATGTTGGACAGAGGACACTACATCTCAGACATGCATCCTCAAGGCATGACTAGATCACACCAGTGACCACTACATCCAACTATCCCGTGGCTAATTCTCTCCCAGTTCGGTCCCCCTTCCCGAGACCAATACGCAGGTGAGGATGGATGGAGGAGGTAGGTAAGTGCATGGGAGTTCATGAGGGTAAGAATGAGGTAACTCAAAGGTGACGGAGTGAACAAGCCAATGACCAACCCCACAATTGAACCAGGGGCGGGATTAAGTATGTCCGCGGGGAAATCTAGAACCTCCTAGCCTCCCCAAGAAGCTCACATGACCGACCCCCCCCCCTTTAGGAAAAAAGGTAATTAAAATAGGAATAAACATTTATCCCCTCAATCCCCCTCTCTTGTGGAATTATAGCCCCCTATAACTCTAATATTTTTCTGCCTAGCAGGCAACCATGTATTTATTATTAATAATGATAAAAAAAACATTACATGTCTTGGGCACACTGGAATTTTAATAATTGTTTGGGCACTCTGGCCTCTCAGCATTGTAACAATACATTATTTAAAATGGGGGTTCAAAACCTGGGGTGTTACATCCCCTCACCCTTATTTTAGCATTGTCCTCAGTGCATATACAAAATAGAGATCAAAATCTCAAATTTATTCAAAACGTTGCGGGTACTCTGCCTGCATGGCATATTCATTCTCCCAGGTAGCATCTTTAGGACCGTAGAAGGTCCAATAAAATTTTACCAGCTCTATAACTCGATTCCGGAGCATTTTGACCTTTCTGTCCAATACCAACACTGGATGAGCTTGAAAATATCCGTCTGTCTCTACGTGAATTAGATGCCAATAAATAACATGGTTAGGATCATGGACATATTTATTTAGTAAAGATACATGAAATACATTATGCACATTAATGGAAGCAGGCAATGCAATCATGTATGCAACTGGCCCTATTCTGTCTAATATTTCAAATGGACCACAGAATCTGGCTGCCAGCTTTGTACAACTACCCAAATTCAAAGATCTTTTCTTGGGATTCACTTTCAAAAGTACATGCTCCCCTACTTTAAATTCTCTAGCTGTCATGTTCTTGTTTGCATAAAATTTGTGTCTATCCCGAGCTACCTTTAAATTCCGCTTGATCTTGACCACCTAGTCTTCCATGTCCTTGAGCAACTCCGACCCAAGTACCACTCTATCTACCGAGTTGTCTAAGCTTACTGGAGTATTGCATTTACTACCATACAAGGCTTCAAATGGGATCATTCTCAATGAATATTGATACCCATTATTATATGCAAACTCAACCAAGAGTAAGTAATCTTCCCACTTAGATGGCTTATCCATCACATACATTCTCAACATCTCTTCAATTATGTGATTGATTCTCTCTGTTTTCTTATCTATCTGGGGATGATATGTGGTGATAAAGTTTAGATTTGTGCCAAATCCTTTAAAAAATCCCCTCCAGAAATTGGAGGTAAACTTTGTATCCCTATCCGAGATGATTGTTCTAGGTATCCCATGCAACCTAGCAATTTCCTTCATGAAAATTTCTACAATATTAGCTGCTATATCCGTTGTCTTCATAGGCACAAAATGAGCAGCCTTTGTTAATTTATCAACCACCACCATGATTGAATCATGTTGCTTATTCATTCTAGGTAATCCTGTGATGAAATCCACGGTGACCACTTCCCATATATTCTCTGGAATTGGCAATGGCTGCAACAAACCCGCTGGGTGCCTATGCTCAACCTTCACCTTCTGACATTCCATACATCGAGCGATGTAATACAAAACATCCTTCTTTATTCTAGGCCTAAAGAACTGGCTTCTTACTGCTATAATTGTTTTCTGGAAACCAGGATGTCCAACATAAGGAACATCATGCATTTCCTTCAGTACCAAATTCCTCAGTTCTCTAGAACTAGGAACATAGATCCTATTCTTATGCATGAGTAATCCGTCTTCCTTTATCTCATATGTTGGATTACTGAGAGGGGGGGTGAATCAGTAATAGAGTAATTATAATCCTTTTTCTTCAAATGTTATATCAATCTAGAATTATTATCCAATAATGAGCAGTAATAAATAAACTATCACACACATACACAACACACCAATGTTTTATGTGGAAACCCAAATCGGGAGAAAACCATGAAATGCTTTTTCTTATATGTCTTGAATAATTATATTCATTGGAAGCACCAAATTCCTTTGTTTTCCAGCTGCAACTGGAAGGAGGCTCCAACCCCCTAGTTTATCAGGCTACAACCCGAGGGAAGCTCCAACTCCCCAATTCTCTGGCTACAACCAGAAGGAGGCTACAACCCCCAATGTTCTCCGGCTACAACCGGAAGGTGGCTACAACCACCTGTCCTTGCCCCGTCCTACCACCCTGAAGTAGAAGTAGAATGATGGAACCACTGTCACACTATCACTGTGACATATATCGTTGTAAACCTGTACCAATAAATTTGAATCATGCATCAACGATGCATCAACCTGTACCTCAACCTGTAATCAACCTGTACCATAAACAAGTGCATCAACCATGAACCAACCTGTAATCAACCTGTACCATAAATAAGTGCATCCAACCATGTACCAAGTATGTACCAATCATGTTTCAACTACTCATCAACTATGACTCATCAATATGTACCAACATCATCAACTATACACCTCATGTATGTGCGCCAACTCATCAACTACTTGTCTCAACCATGTATTCAACATGTACCACAATCAAAAGCCCTCATCAATTTCATCATCCAAATCTGATTTGTAGATTTGTAATAGACCTGGTGTATATGATCACATTCCTGCAAACCTTCATTGACTTTAAAAACAAAAGACTAGCATTTTCATCAAACTTTTCTTTAGTCTCACATGTCTAGTTTTGGATTAGTCAAAAACCCTAACTTGAAGTAATCATAACTTTGAACCTGTATTGTATAAAGATCTGAAACTGATATAAAATTTTCTTCAGTGTGTTTTATGCAATTCCTCCAAGTGTCACTACTTGGAACCTCTCATAAAACGAGTTATAGCAAAAATGGCATACCTTGCTGAATTCTGGCTTATTCTAGAGAGCGACCTTGTAGAGCGTGCCCCGCACAAAATATTTGATGAATTGATATGAAAATGTTACAAATAATACTAAAGAATGTACCCTAACCAAAACATTTTGTCTCACTAAATTTGGATCTGTTATGAAGAAGTTATGACGTTTTTACCCGAAACACCTGATTTTGACTAGTTTCAAGACTGGCCACAAACCCTATTTTCCATGGAGTGTAACTCCCAAAATAAAACGACCCACAATATGAATTGTTTACCACACATACTTGGATATGTTTTCTCACTTTCATAGCAATTTCACGATCTGAATCATTATAGAAATTTTTTTTTAGAGAAAATGGTGAGAGGACCTGAAAATAACATACCTTAGAAAGCACCATCAAAAGAATTTATCCTTCCTTGCATTTCGGCCTTCTTTTCTTCACCTTCACTCAGAATTCTGGTTTAGATATGCTTGGTTACCTCAGACATATATATATGTTCAATATTCTCAAGTGTGATTCAAATGAGAGATCCTTGGCTCTTATTTATACTCTCCAAGTAGCTTCCTTAAAAACATCTTCTAGGTCACTTGGCCCACTTTCCTTATTTTAGGGTTGGGTCCACTTCTAATTTCTCCATTAAATTTATTATTGAAATAATTTATTTTTTATTCACTTGAATTATAATANNNTCATCACTTCACTTTATTATTTACCTTTTAAAATCTCTTAAACCACTTTGACTACTTTGACCTTTTGGGGCTTCTAGATGACATATGAGGGTCCTCCAACTTCGTAAGGCCATAACTCTCAAACCGTGAGGAGTTATGTGACGTTATACATACCACCAGAAATGGCATGACATGTATTGTCCATATATAATATTATTATCTGAAAATATATCATAACTCATACTGTTACCCATCAAACAAACTTGGGTCCATTACCCAAACCTGGGGTCTCCAACTTCTCATGGCCATAACTCTCTAATCGTGAGGAATTATGTGACGTTCCACATACCATCAAAAATGACACGACAAGCACTATCCATCTAGGATAGTTTCCCTGAAAAATTCACTTTCCTTCATCTCATTATTCCACAATTAAGCATGGGTTCTCTTACTCCACAAAACATCTTCTCGTGAAGGCTTTCACCATAAGGGGACCACTTTGGAGTTCATCCATATTTACTTCTTATCAACCATGAAAAAACAATAATGAGTCATATTTACTTCAAACAATATTGGGTCCATTACCCAAACCTTTGTGCCATGGGGCTTTCTTCAAGGGTTGATATCAATGACAACCAACCTTAATCAACATCATACTCCTTTATTTTCTGCTGTACATCTCCTTGCTGTAAGTTTTCCTTTACCTGTAGGTAATGCTGATCTGTAACAAGACCATATAAAATTTTTCTCTTCAAGTCAGACTGATGCATACTAACAGCAGTAGCATGCATGAGATGCACTCTCCTACTAAGTGCATCGACAACTTTATTCTCCTTTCCCTTGATATGCTTGATATCAAAGTCACACTCACTTAAAAATTCCAGCCATCTTGTTTGCCTAGAATTCAAGGTTGGTTGTTCAAAAAGATACTTCAGGGAAATGTGGTCTGTCCTTAATTTGAATTTATTCCCCATGAGATAATGCCTCCACATCCTCAAGGCATGAACAATGGCAGCAAGTTCCAAGTCATGTGTGGCATAGTTCCGCTCATATTCCTTAAGCTTTCTGGACTCATATCCAATAAAATGTCCATTTTGCATGAGGACTCCCCCAAGTCCTTCCTTCCAAGAGTCTATACATACCACACAAATTTCATTTGGGTCAACAATCTTTAGCACAAGCGCACTAGTAAGTAATTCATTGAGGACCAAATCATGACCAAAGGATCACTAGAGAAGGTAAGCACCTTAGGAATTTTTTTGAAAAGTTTCCTAGAGTCGGTTGAAGATGAAAAGGAATTGAATACATTATGCTCTATGATCTATCATTGTTCTCAAATAAAGGTAGTCCCTACTAAATAAAAAGTGGTGACCTAGCTACTGCATAAGAAAAGAACCAACGAAAAATTCTGGTTTAGCGTGTAGATTGGAGAATACGACATAGATAATGTGATCTTGGATTTAGGGTCCGATGTGAACGTGCTCCCTAAGAAGACATGGGATATGATGGGGAAACCAAATTTAGCATGGTCACCCATCCAATTGAGACTAGAAAATAAGTAAAAAATAGTATCTATTGGCATATTAGCAGGAATACCTGTGAATATAGATGGAGTGCGCAACATCGTAGATTTTGAAGTTATCGATATTGTGGATGACAAACAACCATATCTAGCATTAATGGGACTAGAATGGGCCTTCGATAACCAATCCATTATCAATCTAAAAAGGTGAGAGATGATATTTGAAGTAGGAGAACTGAAAGTAATTGCACCCTTTGACCCAAAAGAAGGAAGGAGGTACATAGAACCAACATAGGGGATGAAATCAATCACCTGTAGAACATGAATTCAAGGATGGATGATTATGTTAAATCCACTGCAAATGACGCATTGAGTTGGAGAAGCATCAGTTCATGTATATTAGACTCAGAAGTAGGTTTGGAAAATTGGCAGCAGAGGATGCATGAAGTCTCAACACAACGATGTGCACACATGACTAGATCAATACGATGGAGTGGAACATAATTGTGCAACCCACCTAAGTATGATGGTTTGAAATATATAACAACATTCATACAAAAATTCGAGGCACAGGTACCAAAGAAACAGAGGCTACTAGCATTGGACATTGTATTGAAATCCACCCCTGCCAGATGGTGGGCGACTATTATCGGAAAAATCGATAGGTGCAGACACTAACTGATCTCTCTAGATCCACCTAGATCTAGAACAAAACACACCGAAACATGATGCTTTCCTTAAGTTTTAGATATTGAATTTACTAACTAAAGAGGGAGGAGTGACATACCATTTAAATGTCACTTCCTCTCGCCATTGCCATCCTAGCTCTGTTCCAATGCTCATACAATGATGAACATACAAAAGAACACAACCAACCAAAGTGATATCAATAGCATAAACGCAATATAAACCTATGTATGTGATCAAGGAATCATACAATAAAACACAACAAGCTTTATAGGAAAGAATCATATTACTATATCATATTAAATGTGAAAGAGAGATTACAACCATGGCATTGATGTCATAAGGTCCCTTCCAATTGTCCTTCGTTTCCCACACACTTCCACTCCAAGAATTCTGAGAGCATAGATATGATAATATTCACAATCTATCTTAACAAAGCAAATCTCAAAGCCACTCTAACCAAGCTAATAATCTCAAGCCAAAAAGCTCCAAAGCTAACAAAAGCTGACTTTCTCCATGAGAGCTCCTCTCCTTTTATAAGTTGAATAGGATAAGGTGAGGAGGTTAGGATGATCCCACTAAATCATGAAAGCGAGTAAGATCCAAACCATTCGGATGCCACCTCACCATAGAAGTTTCTCCTTCTAGAAGATTCGAAAAAACGCTCGTTTTTCCCACGTGTAAGCATTCTCGCACCCTGCCTATAGAGAAGCCAGCGAATAGTTCACACCCTAAGTGTGGGAAGCCTATGAGAATCAAGCATTCTCGCACCCTAATATATAGGCATCCTAGGAACTTCCTTTTTTATGGGGTTTTTATAAAGGAAAATGCAACTTCTTTTCTGAGGAAAAGTTCTTCTCCCTTCTTTCTTCAGGAACTTAGGCCACTGACCCCTCTGAAGGCAAAAAATAGGTTTACATCATTAACGGTCATAGGGATGACAAAAATAATGTGTAATAGAGAGCCCCCCAAAGTATGAAGCTAGAACAGAGTGATAGCTGAAATACTTTGTCGAGTGTTTGTAGGGAACAAGGAACAGTTGGTCGAAAACCTGACAACAAACAAGGAAATACAGTACAATAATACATCATCATTGAGGTATGCATTCCCATACTCAGAATACAAATGAATTAGAGCATAAATGCCAACATGCGAAGATCCATGTCAAGTAAGACAGGTCATGGACACCAAACATACACTGTGGATCCATGCCAATATGACTTAAATCTGAACATAGCCACCAAAAATACACTGTGGATCTATGTGTTAAGGACTCAAATTTGAACATAGCCACAAGACATACAATTTGGATCTATGTAATAGTACACTGAATATACTCCAATGCAACCTGGATCTGTCAAAAAATATCCAGGGTCTTCATCTCCACCACTCTATAGTACGAATCTAACCATGTGAATACATGTGCTGAAGTCGAACATGGTAGAAACCACTTGATTACTGGTCATTAGTGTATACCATTAACAAGTGTGAGGGAAATCACCATTAATGTTAATAACTCCCAAGGTACACTAGTACAATCCAACGAATGTGAATAAATGAGCTGAATTCGAACACTCGACGGAATCTCCCGATCAGGGGTCAATAATGAAAACCCACTGTCGAAAGCGAGGAAACCTGCCATTGAGGCATGCAAGTTACAAGGTACCAATTGGTTTCTAAGTATAATTCTTGGATAATGAGTTGAAGTTGACAGGAAAAGACTCGTCACAGGAGGGCCTTAATGTATCCCACATCAATGACATGAAACGGGTAACAAGATTTGATGTAGATCAGAGTAATAAGTGATTCAGGACTGACTCAAGGATGGCTGATGCAATAGAAGGATTTAAGGACTACAAAAATGGCCAACGCAATAGAAGGATTTATGGGTTGAACTTCTCTTTGAACATATTGATGACACAACAACTATCCTGGAAATACTGACTCAACAACAAGGATCACATACCAATTTGTAATCTTATAGGAGTATGATCAAGAGACAAGTGGATTTTCCAACCTAGACACAAGGCGAGTGAAAGGGTGTCATGTTCAAAAGCGACTCTTCCACAGAATACAGGTTTAGATACATTTCTTTCCCAATTTTTCCCCCACCATTTCTAGCGAGTACCTCTTTATTTTTACGCAAGCTTGAGGAGGATAACATATGCTTGTCAATTTAATCTCATCCTTCGGACAAGTCCCTCAGAGTATGTTTAACGAACCCTAGGAAGGAGTGGTTCGGTCCCATTGCGGGTCTTTCGATGTTTGTTTAACGAGTCCAAGGATAGAAAACTTGAGTGTTTTTCATGTTTTGAGAGTCTGTAAAACACTTAAAGAGGACCCTCTCAGTTCCTTTTTCATAAAATAGTTCGACAGGACCGAAAAAGTGATAAACTATCACCCATCGAACGTTTTATTCAAATGCTTTTACGAGTGTGAACAAAACAAGGTCGCTCGGCAATCTTTTCATGTTTAGAGAGTCTAAAAAGAGCTTAAAGGGAACTCTTTGCCTCAGCCTCTGGAAAAGTATGGAAGCTAAGGAAAATTCCCCCCAAGCTTCATTTCATCCAACTATAAAGGAGAATGAAATGAATCTTCAAATACTAGACAAAGGAATTGACTCAAATAGAGAGGGGGAAAACTATTTCATTTTTTAATGAGCTTGACACAGAAACAAGAACTATGCTCATAACCTCTGTTTCATTTTTTAACGAGGTTTCCACAGAGACGAAAAAACTATCCTCATAAGTGGTTTCATTTTTTGACGATCTTGAAATCAAAAAACCATGCTCAAAGACCTCTGTTTCATTTTTTAACGAGGTTTCCTCAGAGACGCAAAAACTACCCTCGAAGTCTCTCTTCTTGATCATGTATTCCAAGAGGAAAATGCTCTAGAATGACACCATGTCAAGGGACAAAACTCGGTCATGTATTCCAAGAAGTCTTCACTGGAAGGAAGAAACACACTTTGGAAGGACACCATGTTGAGGGTCATGACAGGAGTAAAGAGATAATGCTTGAAAAACTCTATCGAAGAGATCACCATGTCAACTACTGGATCTAAGTCATCAGAAGTTGAAGCCATGGGTGACAACGCCACATAATTGAACTATGGCGGGGGCGATACCATCTGCATATAAGAACCATTTAGGGAAGAAATCTAGTCAGGGTCAATGAATGAAAGTTGATCAACAGTCACAACTTATCCATCGTGAGGGAAATATATCAAACGAAAAAGAGTAGACACAATAGCTTTCATGGCATAGACATAATCTCTCCCAAGGAGTAAAGCAAAATCCAAGGGGTCTTGGATTACCATGACATCGATAAGGACAGTTTTCCCTCCCAAAGTTACCAGAAACTGAGGAAGGGTCCCTAAAGGTTGACTGGTTCTTCTGTTAAAAGCTAACAAATTCTGCATAATCAGGGCAAGCTGAGGACAACCCAAAGCTTTCCAAGCAAAAGAGGACAAAATGCTAATGAAAGAACCTTCATCTATCAACATCTGAGGAACGTCCCGACCACAAACTTGCACTATAATCTGGAAAGGAATAGGAGAGGGAAGATGAGGTCCAGTTAGCACACCCCAATCAAAACGGATGGCCTCATTACTTGGAGGGGGTCCTACGGGATAAGGAGGAATACCCCTCAACACAGTAGAGTCTATATCAATGAGAAAAACATGGGCAGTATCGGTTTTACTCTCGAGCGGGAGAGTAGGATTGACCGATGATGGGATCGAATCAACCACTAGGGTTTCATTCTCCAAGGAGAGAATGGGGTCGACAGGTGGAAACGGATTGACCGCTTGGGTTTCACTCTCTAACGGGAGAGCGGGGTTGATCGAGGATGGGATCGGATCGACCGCTTTAGTTTCACTCTCTAAGGGGAGAGCAGGATTGACCGAGGATGGTATCGGATCAACCACTTTGTCAACTGGTTCAACTAAGGATGTGGCTAGATTGACTACATGATCAACCAGATTGACCGACGAAGGGGCCGGATTGATCATTCCATCAACTACAGGGGGGTTGAGAGAAATATTGCGATAAGCAGCTGGAAGTTGAGGCTGTGAAATAGTCATGTCTTCCAAGAATTTCGAGGCTTCTTTCATATGAGTGCAAAGATGAGTTAGATGACTCACTTTGCATAACATACACAGGAACTTGACTCTACTTTTCTTCTTCCCAACTATATCATGACTAGTTGACGAGAGGTCATCAACATGTTGCTCAAAGGTAGACAGCATGGGTTGGGGAGGATGTGTAGACCATGCTTCTATAACCTTGGATAGACCAGGGAAATCCTTAAGAAGATGGATACCCTTACAAAGCCTGCAAGGGTACTTGGGCTTACGGGTTGTTTGGGTGATCTTGACATCATCAACACTCCCAGCACGATTAACAGTAACTGGTTGTTTTCCAACATGTTTGACAGTGGTTGGAGGTTTTGACCCTCACTTATATTTCTTCTTCTTAATCTTTCTTTTCTTCTTCTTCTTATTCACTGGGTTACTAGATTCTGAACTTTCACTCGACAGAGAAGATGAAACGGAAGGCGACCTTGCAAGCGAAGAAGGAAAAGAAGACCTTACTGGTGAAGAAGGTGAAGGATCAACATGAGGTTGATGTTCTTGGGGGGAAGTGCTTGCGACCGAAGCACTTACTGCATTTGGGATTACCTGAGTGGAAAACAACCACACCGACAATCCAATTGTGAGACCTGGAAGGATCAAAGTAGCGATGTGAGCAGGACCAATGTTTCTGTAAGAAGGAAAAACAAAAGGTTCCCCTGGAGCAGGGATTCCTTCATTGGTCATTCGGGGAACTGACACCATTAAATAAATATCCAATCTAGAGTCCTCTAGGGAAAACAAACAGCACACGCTAAAAATCTAGTAAGCAAGCAAGCAAACAAAACATTCTCACAATGAACGCACTAGTTGGTGATGAAATCTAACATCGTGAGAGAAATGTAACAAGGGGATAAGATAGAGCGGGTGGAAAAGTTACATTGACAACTTGATTAACAGACTTACACCCTAGTGCAAGCTCCCACACATAATCATGGGTATACCCTCCAAGGATCCCGAGTGAGTTTGGACAACATTGATTCCAGGTACCGTGAAGACTTTCCCCTCCACAGTCACCTCGTGTAAAGAACCTAGTGAGATAGGCCACTAAGGTTACCAATCACTACAGTGATGCCTAGGAAAACAATCGACAGTCCGATCCACACACAAGGGCAGGGTATCTAGCCCAAAATCAACTTGAAAGGCTTCCACTC
This sequence comes from Picea engelmannii, assembly GCA_009831015.1. NCBI lineage: Eukaryota > Viridiplantae > Streptophyta > Pinopsida > Pinales > Pinaceae > Picea > Picea engelmannii. Next base: position 1,893,042 of record ML782123.1, on the reverse strand, counting down.
ATCATTGTGGGTATACCTCCAAGCGACCCCCATAATACGCGCAACCTCTACACCAGGACTAACAAAGCAGGTTGAGTAACTCTGCAAGTCTCAATGTGACTTCATGATTGACCCTTGTGTTAGAAGAGCTTCCTAGGACAAAATGTAATAAATGGATATAGCCGCTCCCTAACTCAAGATTCTATGTTTGCTTTCATCTTTTGAAAGTTATCTTTCACACCTATTCCAAAGCCTTACAACTAATCTAATGTAGGTTTGCTACCAGAAAATATAAAAATGTCTAATTAATTTTTATAAGTGCTTTATTTTATGGCTGTTGTTACTCAGGAGGAAAATGGCATGGACAATATGGTGTTTTGACCGACTCGAAAATTATGCAAAGAGATGAAGATGCAATCTTTTCATTTCAATGAAAGCTATTCTACAAGAGGGAGAAAACATGTATCATTCCCATATGCACAATGTCCCAAAATTTTAAAACTCATCAATATCAATATCTTCAAGAAATGATTCAAAGAGACTATATACCAATACACGATTAAACCCAAACTAAAAGTTTTCTTTTAAAGCGAACTATTCAGAAGAAATCTGATCTTTCCCTAAACAATTCTAAAGAAAACACACGCTTTGTAATTGAAAGACACTCAAAGCAAGAGACCAATCCTTCAAAACCAAACAAAGCAAAGATGGCTAAAAGTAACTCAAAGAATGTCAAGCAGAATGTAAACAGATCAATATAGGCTCAAAAAGTTCAATCCAGCTGATCAAAGCAAAATTGGGTATCAAAAAGACAGGAAGACCTAATCCAAAATTTTCACAAGTCAGTTCGATGGATGGCAGTGTATTATAGTGTGAGAATCAAGGATTTCCGTAGGTTGGACATAGGTTGACTGCGAGGGGTTCGCACTGGACTGAACACAAGGATGCAAACTCAAGTGATTCTCGCATGATACTAAAGAGTGCAGTGCAAGAATGGCTATAAACAAGCAACATTTGGAAAAAGGACAAAATTTCTGAGAGAACTTTCAGATCCAGAGAGTCTTGATGGATCTCCCACAGACTTAGAGACCATAAATCAAGCAATAAAAGAAAGGGAAACTAGACTAACTAGGAAACAATCTGTTCCCCACTGGAGTCGCCAATTTTGTTATCAGACAAATCGGTAGGTGCGGACACCAACTGATCTCCCTAGATCCACCTAGATCTAGAACAAAACACACCAGAACATGACGCTTTCCTTAAGTTTTAGATATTGAATTTACTAACTAAAGAGGGAGGAGTGACATACCGTTTAAATGTCGCTTCCTCTTTCCATCGTCATCCTAGCTCCATTCCAACGCTCCTACAATGATGAACCTGCAAAAGAACAAAACCAACCAAAGTGATAGCAATAGCATAAACTCAATATAAACCTATGTATGTGATCAAGGAATCATAC
>ML782123.1:1803765-1856205 GCA_009831015.1 Picea engelmannii | reverse complement strand
ATGGCCTAAAGCCGACATAAATAAAATAACATTACTAATCTAAATTACAACTAATGGCCTAAAGCTGACATAAATAAAATAACATTACTAATCTAATATGCCCCAATTAAGTGGTAATGAGCCAATATTAGGGCTTAACAAGGTTCATTACTGAGTTTGATCCCAGGGAAATCAGGATTGTATTTTAGACACGGTGGAAGGTTAGTAACAAAATCATAGGGTCTGTCAGAGCAAAGTCCATATGAATATGGATACTCTTCAGCCAGGAACCTTTCAATTTCTGAATCGGAATCCTCACTTACCACAATTGCATTTTGGTTTGCACAGGGCTTGGGTTTATTTTGAGCACATCGTGAAACCCAACGAGTGGCCTATTTTCTCTTATAATTGACATCGACATTGCCTTTACACTTTTTCCTTGTGAATTTTTTAATAGCCTTAACACAAATTTTAGGATACGAATCGGGTTGAGTGTCAAGTTGGGTAGCATCAGGGTAGGTCGAGAGTTCCAAATTAGAGATAGGATCACAGGGCATGAGTGAAGGAGGAGAGATGGCAGGTTTCACGAGGGTTTCTTTGATGACATGTTTGTCAACCTGTGCCAAATCACTACTACCAAAACCATTCCGTAAAAGAAAAGCATCCCAACAATCATTGTTTAATTTCAACTAATGTATAATAGTAATCTTGATTAAACAATGGTGGAACAAACTAGAATCAGAATTCTGCCTCTTAAACCACTTTGCCATCTTGTATAGACTTCGAAGGAGTAAATAGGGCATGTTTAGGGGGAAATCGATAAAACTCATAAGCAATCGAAAGTGGTACAAGAAAACCAACCCATATCTCCCCTCACAGGTAATGAACTATTTCACAATAGCTAACAGATCATGCCATCTAGGTTTTAAAGCTTAGAGAGGCATACCTCGGTTACAGCTAGTAATTCTCCTTGAGGTGAACAACAATGAACAGAGAGCCTCTTCAACCTTTGAGTTTTTGAACCATTTTTGCCCCACAGCTGGTAGACCGGTAGCTTGGCTTATAAAATCTCCATTTAACTCAAGCTGGACGTCTCCTATTTTTTCTCTGCAACCGTCGAATGTCAACGCGAACTCTTGAGCAACTATTAGATTAAAACCCTCAAACTTTTCAATAAACACACGCTAGTCGTTCCTTTCTAAGTCATCTCTAGCATTGTCAAACGATAACAAGGTTTGGATGCCATTAGTCTCAATCCTCACCATAGGATCCATGGCTAACAACAGGGAATCAACACGGAAATCGGAGGTAGGGTTTGATAAGAAAACACAGAGCCATAGCCCCGCGTTTTCACAAAGCAATGACAGTTCGATATAGTAGGAATGAGTGTTAATCTCCGTGCATGGGAAAGAGGTCGTGAAGCCTGAGGCCATATGGATTAATAATATCATGTTGTAATTCATATGATAAATTGGGATGTGGGTAGTGTAAGGTCGTAAGCACTTGAATACTGTAGAGCGCATACCTTCATGGCTTGGGTACAAAGTAAAAGTATGAAATAAACATTGTGTTTAAAATTTTTTGAATTAAAACTCCATTACTATTAATCAAATACTAAATGAGTGGATGTTTTATACTTATGTAACCAAGGAATGACTAGAGTCTTGGACCAAAGGGTTATAAACTAGGAAAATCATCAAGTTCATAGAGAAAGACAACAATTCGACAATAGACCATATGAACAGTTATCCTTTGATCAAAAATCGAAATCAAGTGTGAATTCCAGCTATGAGTTTTCATGCTTACAATCATGAAGACAAAAATCAAAAAGCAGGTATGTAGAAAGCAAAAAGTGACAAATGTTGTTTAGTGAGCAAGGTCGTGATGAGTAACGAGAATTTAAAGACCCTGTGTAGGCAGCTTGTAAAAATAGGGATTATATTATTGCTGCCAACAATGGCGACACACTGGTAGAAGCAGTTATCTATGCCAAATGAACGAGTTCAGATTAGGATAATCAGAAACAACTTCGAATTGAAATCAACCAAAAAGTTGTCTAAACATCATTATTAATTATAAAACATTCCAGTTTCAGATTACTGATATTTTAAAAGACGAAAACTGACAACAATCTTAACATAAGAGAGTCACGATATTAAAGTTAAAAACTTCAATACTGTTGATAGGGCCGTTGCTGCCAGTAGGCATCCATAGCCTCGACAGGGATGTCATTTAACCCACTCCGATATCTATATCCTACCAAGAAGTTCCAGATCATAACGAAGGACATTAAGGTCACAAGAATCCATATCTGAGAATTTTCATGTACCTGACATTGCTTCGCCGCTAGCGAGCCTGTTCAGTACCCTGGTGAAGTTATCTTGGTGTCATGCATGCAATTACCCACTACCAGCAGACCTGTTCAGTATCCCGGCGGGTTTACAAGCACTTCCCACATCTCTCTGAAGATTTATTTATTTTTAAAGATTTTTAAAGATTGAAGATTTTTTTTTTTTTAAGATTTTTAAAATTTCTTAGTTGTCCTCCATTAAGATCTAGAAATATTTTATTAATAAAACTGACTTTCAATAACAGGGATACATCTTTGATTTGTTCTCTTAAAGAACAGGGACAGCGTAAGAATAATTTTTATGGATGATCGTGAATACCTTATGCTACAGATTGGAATCAAGAAACATTTTTCAAACAACAAGTTATCTTTAACATGGTTTCAAAATCAGAAAAATATCCCAATTGATGTTTAAATAACCTTCAGCAGTCATTTAAGAGGGGAAATCTTTTTGTTCTCTTTGTCTGAACTAGCCCATGATGTAGGCATGTGCATCTCAAAAATAAAAACTGGTAATCAGAAAGTAAAAATCAAAACAAACCAGCGAAGAAAAACAAAAAGAAAGAAAAACAAAAATATTTACACAGTATAATGGGAGTGTCATCAGTGGAAGTACCTTTTTAGAGCCTGTCCATTCATCAGATAGGTGTCTGGTTGTACCTCTAAATTCTATAATTGGAAGGAACTGGGACCTAATTTCTCAGCAATGAAGAATGGTCCTAGCCACAAGTTCTGAAACTTTGTATGTTCTCCTTTTCCCTCATGCGGTTTGTCCCATTTAAGGACAAGGTCACCTACCTCAAAATTTCTGTCAGAGGTAGAATTGGAATCAAACCAGTTTTTAACAATGAGTTGATGTTGATCCAATTTCCGTTTCGCTTGAGCCCTCACTTCTTCTAATTTTAACAAAGCATTAATTCGATTCTCCAAAGGGGGAGAATCCTCTTCTTGTACTTTTTGTGATAGCTGCAGAGAGGGAAGGAGGACATGTGGTGGAAGAATCACCTCTCTGCCGTAAATGAGAAAGAAAGGCGAGTTACCTACAACATTTTTAAAAGTTATGCTATTAGCCCAGATTGCGTTTAACAATGCATGATGCCAATTTTTATGATTTTCAGAGACTATTCTTTTGATTATTCTGATCAGATTTTTATTAGTCTATTCTGCCAAACTGTTGCCTTGGGGATAATAGCTAGAATAATACTTCAATTTAATTCCTTTTTCTAGAGCGAAGTCACTCATTTCAAGAGATGAAAAATAAGAAGCATTATCAAATACCAGACATTCAGGGATACCAAAACGAGTAATAATATTAGAATTCAAAAAAGATATTACCTGGCTAGTATTCACAGCTTTTAATGGGGCAACCTCAGACCACCTGGTGAAGTAATCTATGTCTGTTATGATATACTTATGCTGTTGTGAGGATGGTGGATTGATTGGGCCTATAATATCTAGACCCCACTGCTGAAAAAGGGAGTCTACTGAAACTGGTTGCAAAGGGAAAGCTGGTTTCTGTAACCGTCCCGATGCTTTTTGACAGATTATACACTTACGACAAAAAGCATGAGCATCTTTAAAAAGGGTAGGCTAGTAATAACTTGCTCTTAATACTTTATGGGCAGTGGTGTCTCCACCAAAGTGTCCACCAGTGTCTCCTGCGTGTAATTCCAATAAGACTTTTTCTACTTCATCTTTCTCAAGGCAGCGCATTAGTACTCCATCAAAATTTTGATAAAACAAAATACCATTAATCAGCAGAAAAGAAGTAGATTTTAATTTTAGTGCTCTTCTTTTTGTGGGATCTAGGTGATGGGGAGCTGATCCTTGTATACGACAAAATTTTATATCATCATACCAGGGACTAACAGGGTTTTGTACACAACAGATTTGATTTTGATAGTGTTGTCCTAGATTTAACGTATCATTTTCCTCTTGCTTCCCTACAGCTGAATCATTAAGCAATTTGTATAACCCTTGGCCTCTTACTATTTGTTCTGGGGTGATTTCTATGTCATACTCTTGCAAGGATGTGACCTAGTTTGCCCTTTTTTTGCCTAGTTCTTTCTGTACTAATAGATTTCTGACAACCAGGTAAGGGACAATGATTTTCATCCTAGATTTCAAAAGATAATATCGGAAGTGCTTTACTACTTTGAAAACAGCATAGGCTTGTTGATCTACTGCTGGGTAATTAAGTTCTGCCCCTTTGAAGGCTGAGCTCATAAAGGCGATTGGGACTTCGTTGTTTTCATCATTTTTTTGAGTTAGAACGGCAGCGTATGAATGATCAGAAGAAAATGTGTAGAGGGTGAAGTCTTGTGAAAAGTCGAGGCTTATTAGAGAAGGAGCATCTATTATGGCCTTTTTTATTGAATTAAAAGCCTGGCTTTCTAATGGTGCCCAATGGTAATGTACGTCCTTTTTTATTAGGTTTTGTAATGGTCTTACCATTTATGAGAAGCTGGGGACGAATCTCTTAACAAAGTTTATCTGACCTAAGAAAGATTGCATAGACTTTTTGGACGAGGGAGGGGGAAGTTTCAAAATGAATTAAGTTCTTTCAGGGTCGATAATCATCCCTTCATTCGATACAATAAATCCTAAGAGTTTACCTTGTTCTACTGTGAAGATAGATTTTTTAGGATTCAAAGAAATGTCGTACTAACGACATCGCTATAGAACGGATCTTAAATGAGCTAGATGATCTTCTTTATTTTTTCAGAAGACAGTGACGTCGTACAGGTAAAATATGACAGATTGATTTATTAAGCCTCGGAAAGCGATGTCCATCACTCTTTGGAAAGTGGCACCGTCATTTTTGAGTTCAAAGATCATCTTCCTATAAGCGTAGGTGCCCCACAGAGTGTGGAAAGGGGTTTTGAGTTGGTCTGGAGGGGACATCAGGACTTGGTTATACTGTGAAAAACCATCCAACAAGGATAATCTTTCAGAACCATATACTTGTTGAAGGATCTGTTCCATGGGAGGGACAGGGTAGTTGTCTTTATCGGACGCTCGATTAAGATTTCAAAAATCGACACATAGTCATATTTCACCACTCTTCTTTCGAACAGGGACAAGATTAGATACCCATTGTGTGTGCCTAACTGGGAAGATTATCTTAGCATTCAGGAGTTTGTTTAATTCCTTCTTGACAATTGGTTCGAGTTTTGTGTGCATTTTCCTTAACTTTTGTTGAAAAGGTTGGGTTTGGGGTTTCATAGGAATAACGTGTTGTATGATGTTAGGATCAAAGGTTTTTAGGTCGTTGTACGTCCAAGCAAAAACATCTTTGAATTCCTTAAACAATTTAATAAAGGCTTCTTTTTCTTGGTCGAAACACCCCACCCCTAAATTAATGCACTGTGGGTTGTCTTTAGTTCCCAAGTTTACTTTTTCATGCATCAAAGAGGAACTATTCGTTTTGCAGTTCACTGATTTTTTGAACTTATCGGGAAGATCATAAAATTTTTCTAATCTAACTACAGATTTCGGGATAGAATTTACCATATCTGATGAAGATTCAGGAGATCTTGGATCTGGTATTACCGTAAAGTCACGAAGATTTTTGTCATGAGTACCTTCGTTGATCACCGTGCCCTGGAAAGTTTCTTCCATATGCAGGAAACTTATAATCTGTTGATTGTCATCGAAGATTCTCCAATTTGTGATGTTGTCTGGAACGGATGGTCTAAACAACAGTTTGACGGAGAATGCATTCAGAGATAAGCCTTCTGCAGGGAAAAGTTTTGAAGCTATGTTAGCTAACAAATCAGATTCTGAATTATTCAATCTAGGAATAGACTTTATGTTAAATGCGGCAAACTTATTCATCAAATTCCATACCTCATTTTGGTAGCGTTTAAGCTGCGGAGATAAAAAATGGATAGAATGTTTTACATGTCTAACTACGATTTCCAAATCACCAAAGACACTTAAATTTTGAACGTTCATATCTAATGCTTTTCTGAGGCCTTGCAATAGTGCCTCATATTCTCTTGTGTTGTTTGTACATTGGAATTCTAACCTGCAAGCAATCAGTGTCTTGTTGCCTGCTAGATCGATGATCATGTAGCCTGCACCAGCTCCTTCCTTGGATTTTGACCCATCGAAGTAAAGAGACCATATTTGATTTTCGTCGGTTGCATGTGTCGACTAAGTAGAAGTTGTTGGCTGTGTATATGTCAAATTTTTTGACTATTGTTCCGAGTTAGTGATGGTGGAAGTTTCGGCCATGAAATTACCGAAAAAATTAACCATCCCCTGTATTTCGAGGGAATCAGCAGAAGGAGTGAATGGTTCATTGGGATCATTTAAATCAGTCACTGTGAACTTCAGATAACGTTCACGATTTACCTTGATTCTGTTGGGATTTCCATTCTTTGGCAGCCACAAGTGAGACCAATCCGTCGCAAAATAGTTGTGTAGCTGTTTTGACCAGTCTCTACTTAAAAAAAAACCATAAACTTATGAGATATCTACAAGAATAATATCAATCACTTGGTGAGCTTTAGGGTTAGACGAAAATCTTATAAGTACATTTCTCAATTCGCCTATAACTTTAACACTAGTTCAATCAAGCTGGATAATCTTCAAGGTGGATGGTTGAACTTTGGCATTAATCTTTTGACAAACAGACCAAGGCATTACATTAGAAAATGCCCCCAAATATACCATGCAGTTATGCACATTCCTATTGAAAATTTCAAAAGTTAACAAAAATGGAGGGACATTTCTGCGAGTACTAATAGTGGAAGCTTGTTTCTTTTTACTCGCGGCCTCTAAAAATGATTTATTTACATTTGTTACGTTATTTACAGGAAGGTCTCTTTTCTTGTGAGGATCAGAAGTAGTTTTGGCGAAGGCCTTCTAAGGAACTTTGGGGTTGTTCTGAATGCCTTTGTTACTGCTTGGATTGCCATTTTTGCTGTTTTCTGCAATATTTTGTAGCATTTTTTGCAGAAGAAAAGGGAATTTTAATAACTCATAAACATAAATATTAGCCCTAAGCTTTTTTAGATCTTCAACAAAATCATAATATAAGCTTGGGTTTACTGAATTCTGTTTAGTCTCAGTTGATTTAGACTATTTTGAAGGCAAAGTCGTAGTGATTTCAGAAGAAGGCTTGTTTGTTGTCTTACTCCTAGTATTGTAAGGATGCGCTGTTTCAAAATTAGCTTGAAAAATACTATCCGAAAAATGTCCAAAAATATTCGGAGAGGATTCATATTCTTCTACTATCTCTTGTTCAACTACTTCTTCAGGGATCTCGGGAGGCATCAAGTTGTCTTGTGCTTCTAGAATCATTTGAATAACGAATTGCAGGCTTTCTAGATTTAGGCCTTCATTATTTGAATTAGGTCGGTTGGTGGGAAAAGGATTCCTAAAAGGGGGTTTGTAAGGTCCTTTGCTTGAAGAAGATTCTTCAACCATCCTTTTCAAATCTATAACTTGATTGGACAGTTTTTGAACGACTTTCTGTAAGTTTTCTAAATCAGAGCTTTCAGGTTGAGCTTTGTTTTGGGAAGGCCTAGGGAGGATTTCAATTTTATTTTTGGAAGATGAACTAGTCTCTGTCTCATTTCTAGTACTGTGTTTTATGCTGAGGATGTCTTTCTCGATCTTATTGGCCTCTTCGAAGGCTTCTAACAATGTGTCTTTCTTGGATCTCTTTACCCAAATGGATATGCTTTGATGTAAGGCTTTCGTATAATATGCTATAATCAGATTCTCAACAGGCATTGAATCAATAGGGATTCAGTTATTTAGTGTTAAGAACCTTTTATTAAAGTCTTTGATCTTTTCTTTGGGATTCATTCTTAAAGTAGAAAGCTCCATGACTAGAACTTCAGGAGACTTGTCATCTCGAAACTTCTCAAGAAAACAGGATTCAAATTTCTCCCATGACACGATGGTGTGGGGCTGTTGTGAAAAGTACCAGGTGGAGGCATTTCCCTCAAAGGTGTAGGGAAACAATCTACAAACTACGTATTCATGCTCGACACTATGGATTCTAATGGCTAACATAAACTTTTTGATGTGATCTTCAACGATCTCTTTGGAGTCCGAGTCAAATTTAGGGAGCCATTTCTCTAGGTGTTTGGGTAAGGGATGTTGAGGCCCAGGTATGGCCAGTGCATCTTGGTCGAGCCAGGGTCTGGCGGGATTGTTCTGGTTGGCCATAGGTGTGGGTGGTGTCGAAGGCTGGGATGAGGAACTACCTTCATCAGAGGATTCTTCTCTAGAAGAAGAAGGAGATGAAGGAGGTGGTGATGGTGGTCTACCAGATCCTCCTACTGCAGGAGTAAGGATTCAATCTGTAGGGTTTAAAGTAAGGTCGGTTCCTCCAAGTTGTTATCTGATATCAGAGAAGTCTAATGGTTGGTCCAAAGGTCGGTTTGGTTTTCTTAAATGGGTGAAGGAACTCTGAGTTCTTATGGGAGATTGGCGAACAATCTCTTGTATGTCACCACCTGTAGGATTTGGAGTTACTGGTTCAACTATGATCTGTAGATCATAGTTTGATGTGGTTTCTATTTGAGGGACAACGTTGTTGTCTGAATGACCTCTATTCACTATAGGTGAGCGGGTAGATGGCGGAGGAGTCTTATGACCACCTCGTGCCATTAATAATTTCCAGGGCCTCCTTCTAGCACCATTTGTTGATAGGCGAAATTGACACCTCGTCAACTGAAGGAGTGAATCCGGTCCGGGGTTGTCTAATTAACCCACGGCATTTGGATTGATCCACTCCAATGGGTTTAATGGCTCTGTTAGCTGATATAAGTCCTAAGAAAGCAAAAAACAAAACTAAAGAAAAGAAGATAGCTTAACTCGCTGAAAATTATATACAGATCTAATATATATCTACAGTTTACTAAATAATGTTTATAACATAAATATACTTATGGTATGCATAATATATACAAATGAATTTATTTCTAATATATGTATAACATTTACAGAATGCAAATTTCAATCTAAATCTTTGAAAATCGAATATGGATTGATTTATTAAACAACAACAAAGCTATCATTCAATCTTTTTGATTTATGTATATATTTTTTATAATATTCATAAACAAGAAATAAAAAATCAAACTGTCTAATTGAAAATAGATATAATAAATAGTAGAATATGTTTAGACTGCAGGGAATTTTTGTATTAAACTAATGAAATAAAACTCACAAACTAACCTATAATCGGATCTGATATTCATCCCGTGTATAGCATCCAATCTTGTTGTTTGATGAGGAAAACCCACAACAGGTCCTACAAATGCTTCTCATAAACGTGAAGAAGTAGTGATTGAATCCCAATGATATAACATAAAGGAGATATAGTAGCAACAATTTTATAATTTCACAAGTGGCCACATTGAGATAAATCCTACTGTGAAACTTGTGTATAAATGCTTAACGAATGATGAAGATAAAACTCTAAATCTCAATTTTGAACAGAATAATTACTGCATGTTAATTATTGGACATAAAATATGGATATCATATAAATTTTATCATATCAATCTGCAATAAACCACGATAGCTAAAGCAATCATGATCTAACTACAAATCGAAATAATCATAACTTGAATAAAAACACGATATAGAGAAGCTAAAACTGTGCAAAATATCATATTCCATTCAAGTTTGTAAATCATAAATCCATAGTTTTTGCCCCCAGGCAGAGATGATCTCAAGTTTACAAAACCAAATACTTATATAGGTTACAGGAACAAAACGTTTCCTATTGATAACATACAATTTGTTCCAAAAATGTGGAGGATACAACCTCCTAGATTCTACTTGATACAAAAACTAACAACCTATTCTATTAAAAACATGAAGATAGTATGCTGAGAGATGCCAATAGTGCTTCAAATCTCCTTAGAAATCATAGGTTCCTGAAAACAAATAAGAATAAAAGATTTCAGATGTATTTTCAGTTATCAAAACAAGTAATTCGAATTTTTCTAACTAGCTACAGAATCTATCGATACTGTAGCTATTTATAATTATAACTAGAATCATATTTTATTGAATCAATCAAAACAAACTAAAGGTAATCTGTGCAAGCAAATCGTGTATCCTAATTTGAAAAGACATAATCATACTAAAAAAATCATACCTCAAATTAAGGGATTCGAACTAATCAAGCAATCTTTGAATTTACTATTGCAGTCGCTGCTTCCACGTTCTTAAAAACAACATACCCTGTGGTTTTTTCGCGTTTTTCTTTGGTTTGAGATACAGATTGGAGTCTTCTACTCCCCTTCGTTAGCGAATTCACCTGGTCTTAAAAGGATTTAAGCCGAGACTGAAGTAAAGGCACATCTTTGTAATACCTATCGATCCAGGATCGACATTCATTACAGTGCAGCTGTATAGACTATATATCAGTACTGATAGTATTAACAGGTGGGGAATATTCCATTGGACCTGTAGGTTCATTATTGAGTTTGATCCCAGGGAAATCAAGATTGTCTTTTAGACACGGTGGAAGGTTAGTAACAAAATCATAGGGTCTGTCAGAGCAAAATCCATATGACTATGGATACTCTTCGGCCAGGAACCTTTCAATTTCTGAATCGGAATCCTCACTTACCACAATTTTTTTTGGTTTGCACAGGGCTTGGGTTTATTTTGAGCACATCGTGAAACCCAACGAGCGGCCCTTTTTCTCTTATAATTGACATCGACGTTGCCTTTACACTTTTTCCTTGTGAATTTTTTAATAGTCTTAACACAACTTTTAGGATACGAATCGGGTTGAGTGTCAAGTTGGGTAGCATCAGGGTAGGTCGAGAGTTACAAATTAGAGATAGGATCACAGGGCATGAGTGAAGGAGGAGAGATGGCAGGTTTCACGAGGGTTTCTTTGATGACGGGTTTGTCAACCTGTGCCAACTCACTACTACCAAAACCATTCCGTAAAAGAAAAGCATCCCAACAATCATTGTTTAATTTCAACTGATGTATAATAATAATTTTGATTAAACAATGGTGGAACAAACTAGAATCAGAATTCCGCCTCTTAAACCACTTTGCCATCTTGTATAGACTTCGAAGGAGGAAATAGGGCATGTTTAGGGGGAAATCGATAAAACTCATAAGCAATCGAAAGTGGTACAAGAAAAACAACCCATATCTCCCCTCAAAGGTAACGAACTATTTCACAATAGCTAACAGATCATGCCATCTAGGTTTTAAAGCTAAGAAAGGCATACCTCGGTCACAACTGGTAATTCTCCTTGAGGTGAACAACAATGACTAGGGAACCTCTTCAACCTTTGAGTTTTTGAACCATTTTTTCCCCACAACTAGTAGGCCAGTAGCTTGGCTTATAAAATCTTCATTTATCTCAAGTGGGACGTCTCCTGGTTTTTCTCTGCAATCGTCGAATGTCAACGCAAATTCTTGAGCAACTCTTAGATTAAAACCCTCAAAATTTTCAATGAACACACGCCAGTTGTTCCTTTCTAAGTCATCTCTGGCATTGTCAAATGATAACAAGGTCGGTATTCCATTAGGCTCAATCCTCACCAGAGGAGCCATGGCTAACAGTAGGGAATCAACACAGAAATCAGAGGTAGGGTTTGATAAGAAAACACAGAGCCATAGCCCCACATTTTCACAAAGCAATGATAGTTCGAAATGGTAGGCAGGATTGTTAATCACCATGCGTGGGAAAGAGGTCCTGAAGCCCGAGGCCATATGGATTAATAATATCATGTTGTACCTCATATGATACCTTTGGATGTGGGTAGTGTAAGGTCATAAGAACTTGAATACTACAGAGCGCATACCTTCATGGCTTGGGTACAAAGTAAAGGTATGAAATAAACATTGTGTTTAAATTTTTTTGAATTAAAACCCCATTACTATTAATCAAATACTAAATGAGTGGAGGTTTTATACTTATGTAACCAAGGAATGACTAGAGTCTAGGAACAAAGGGTTATAAACTAGGAAAATCATCAAATTGATAGCGAAAGACAACAGTTCGACAATAGACCATATGAATAGTTATCCTTTGATCAAAAATCAAAATCAAGTGTGAATTCCAGCTGTGAGTTTTCATGCTTACAATCATGAAAACAAAAATCAAAAAGCAGGTATGTAGAAAGAGACAAGTGACAAGTGTTGTTTAGTGAGCAAGGTCGTGATGAGTAACGAGAATTTAAAGACCCTATGTAGGCAGCTTGTAAAAATAGAGATTATATTATTGCTGCCAACAATGGCGACACATTGGTAGAAGCAGTTATCTCTGCCAAATGAACAAGTTCAGATTAGGATAATCAGAAACAACTTCGAATCGAAATCAACCAAAAAGTTGTCTAAACATCATTATTAATTATAAAACATTCCAGTTTCAGATTACTGTTATTTTAAAAGACGAAAACTGACAACAATCTTAATAGAAGAGAGTCACGATATTAAAGTTAAAAACTTCAATACTGTTGACAGGGCCGCTGCTACCAGCAGGAGTCCATATCCTCGACAGGGATGTCATTTAACCCACTCCGATATCTATATCCTACCAAGAAGTTCTAGATCAGAATGAAGGACATTAAGGTCACAAGAATCCATATCTAAGAATTTTCATGTACCTGACATTGCTTTGTTGCCAGCGGGCCTGTTCAGTACCCCGGTGAAGTTATCTTGGTGTCATGCATGCATTTACCCACTGCTAGCAGACCTGTTCAGTATCCCGGTGGGTTTACAAGCACTTCCCACAACTCTCTGAAGATTTATTTATTTTTAAAGATTTTTAATAGAGTGGGGTGACGCTGAAAATCCTGGTTTTTGGACCTATGCTAGTAAATTGCAAACCTTGAAGAAATTTCTTAGCTGTCCTCCATTAAGATCTGGAAATAGTTTATTAATAAAACTGAATTTCAATAACAGGGAGACATCTCTGAGTTGTTCTCTTAAAGAACAGGGACAATCTAAGAATATTTTTTATGGATGATCGTGAATACCTTTAGTTGCAGATTGGAATCAAGAAATGTTTTTCAAACAACAAGTTATCTTTAACATGGTTTCAAAATCAGAAAAATATCACAATTAATGTTTAAACAACCTTCAACAGTCATTTCAAAGGGGAAATGTTTTTGTTCTCTTTGTCTGAACTATCCCATGATGCAGGCATGTGCATCTCAAAAAGAAAAACTGGTAGTCATAAGGTAAAAATAAAAACAAACCAGCGAAGAAAAACAAAAAGCAAGGAAAACAAAAATATTTACACAGTATACATGGGAGTGTCATCAATTGAAGTACCTTTTTAGAGCTTGGCCATTCACCATATAGGTGTCTGGCTATCCCTCTAAATTCTGTAATTGGAAGGAAATGGGACCCAATTTCTCAGCATTTAAGAATGGTCCTATCCACAAGTTATGAAACTTTGTATGTTCTCCTTTTCCCTCATGCGGTTTGTCCCATTTAAGGACAAGGTCACCTACCTCAAATTTTTTGTCAGAGGAAGAATTAGAATCAAACCACTTTTTAACAATGAGTTGATGTTGATCCAATTTCTGTTTCACTTGAGCCCTCACTTCTTCTAACTTTAACAAAGTGTTAATTCGATTCTCCAAAGGGGGACAGTCCTCTTCTTGTACTTCCTGCGATAGCTGCAGAGAGGGAAGGAGGACATGTGGTGGAAGAATCGCCTCTCTGTTGTAAATGAGAAAGAAAGGCGATTTACCTACAACAGGTTTAGGAGTTACCCTATCAGCCCAGATTGCATTTAACAGTGCATTATGCCAATTTTTATGATTTTCAGAGATTGTTCTTTTGATTATTTTGATCAGATTTTTATTAGTCGATTCTGCCAAACCATTGCCTTGGGGATAATAGCTGGTAGAATACTTAAATTTAATTCATTTTTCTAGAGCGAAGTCACTCATTTCAAGAGACGAAAAATAAGAAGCATTATCAAATACTAGGCATTCAGGGATACCGAAACGAGTAATAATATTCGAATTCAAAAAAGATATTACTTGGCTAGTATTTACAGCTTTTAATGGGGCAGCCTCAGACCACTTGGTGAAGTAATCTATGGCTATTATGATATACTTATGCTGTTGTGAGGATGGTGGATTGATTGGGCCTATAATATCTAGACCCCACTACTGAAAAGGGGAGTCTATTGAAACTGGTTGCAAAGGGAAAGATGGTTTTTGTAACCATCTGGACGCTTTTTGACAGATTACACACTTGCGAGACAAAAGAATGAGCATCTTTAAAAAGGGTAGGCTAGTAATAACCTGCTCTTAATACTTTATGGTTAGTGGTGTCTCCACCAAAGTGTGCACCAGCTTCTCCTGCGTCTAATTCCAATAAGACTTTTTCTACTTCATCTTTCTCAAGGCAGCGCATTAGTACTCCATCAAACTTTTAACGAAACAACATGCCATTAATTTGCTAAAAAGAAGCAGATTTTAATCTTAGTGCTCTTATTTTTGTGGGATCCAGGTGACCAGGAGTTGATCCGTGTATAAGACAAAATTTTATATCATCATACCAGGGACTAACAGGGTTTTGTACACAACAAATTTGATTTTGATAGTGTTGTCCTGGATTTAACGTATCATTTTCCTCTTGCTGCCCTGCAGCTGAATCAACAACCAATTTGCATAACCCTTGGCCTCTTACTATTTGTGTTGGGGTTATTTCTATGTCATACTCTTGCAAGGATGTGACCCAGTTTGCCCTTTTTTCACCTAGTTCTTTCTGTACTAACAAATTTCTGACAATCGGGTAAGGGACAATGATTTTCATCCTAGATTTCAAAATATAAGATCAGAAGTGCTTTACTGATTTGAAAACAGCATAGGCTTGCTGATCTACTGCTGGGTAATTAAGTTCTGCCCCTTTGAAGGCTGAGCTCATAAAGGCGATTGGGACTTCGTTGTTTTCAACATTTTTTTGAGTTAGAACGGCGGCGTATGAATGGTCAGAAGAAAATGTGTAGAGGGTGAAGTCTTGTGAAAAGTCGAGGCTTATTAGAGAAGGAGCATCTATTATGGCCTTTTTTATTGAATTAAAAGCCTGGCTTTCTAAAGGTCCCCAATGGTATTGTATGTCCTTTTTTATTAGGTTTTGTAATGGTCTCACCATTTCTGAGAAGCTGGGGACGAATCTCCTAACAAAGTTTATTTGACCTAAGAAAGATTGTAGAGACTTTGTGGACGAGGTAGGGGGAAGTTTAGAAATGAATTGAGTTATTTCAGGGTCGATAATTATCCCTTCATTCGATACAATAAATCCTAAGAGTTTACCTTGTTCTACTGCGAAGAAGGATTTTTTAGGATTCAAAGAAATGTCGTACTTATGACATCACTGTAGAATGGATCTTAAATGAGCTAGATGATCTTCTTTGTTTTTCGATAAGACAGTGACATTGTCCAGGTAAACTACAACAGATTGATTGATTAAGCCTCGGAAAGTGATGTCCATCACTCTCTGGAAAGTGGCACTGGCATTTATGATTCCAAAGGGCATCTTCCTATAAGCGTAGGTGCCCCACGGAGTGCGGAAGGTGGTTTTGAGTTGGTCTAGAGGGGACATCAGGACTTGGTTATACCCTGAAAAACCATCCAACAAGGATAATATTTTAGAACCTGATACATGTTGAAGGATCTGTTCCATGGGAGGGATAGGGTAGTTGTCTTTATCAGACACTCGATTAAGATTTCAAAAATCAAAACATAGTCGAATTTCACCACTCTTCTTTTGGACAAGGACAAGATTAGAGACCCATTGTGTGTGCCTAACTGGGAAGATTATATTAGCATTCAAGAGTTTGTTTAATTCCTTTGTGACAGTTGGTCTGATTTTTGGGTACATTTTCCTTAACTTTTGTTGAAAAGGTTGGGTTTGGGGTTTCATATGAATAACATGTTGTATGATGTTAGGATCAAAGGTTTTTAGGTCGTCGTACGTCCAAGCAAAAACATATTTGAATTCCTTAAACAATTTAATAAAGGATGCTTTTTCTTGCTTGGAACACCCCACCCCTAAATTAATGCACTGTGGGTTGTCTTTAGTTCCCAAGTTTACTTTTTCTTGCATCAAAGAGGAACTATTCATTTTACGGTTCAGTGATTTTTTGAACTTATCGTGAAGATCGTAAAATTTTTCTAATCTAACTACAGATTTTGGGATAGACTTTAACATATCTGATGAAGATTCAGGAGATCTTGGATCTGGTATTACCGCAAAGTCACAAAGATTTTCATCATGAGTACTTTCGTCGATCACCATGCCCTAGAAAGTTTCTTCCATATGGAGAAAACTTATAATATGTTGATCGTCATCGAAGACTCTCCAATTTGTGATGTTGTCTGGAAGGGACAGTTTGAACAATAGTTCGACGGAGAATGAATTTGGAGATAAGCCTTCTATAGGGAAACGTTTGAAGCTACGTTAGCTAACAAATCAGCTTCTGAATTATTCAATCTAGGAATAGAATTTATGTTAAATGTGGCAAACTTATTCATCAAATTCCATAACTCATTTTGGTAGCTTTTAAGGTGCGGAGATAAACAATGGATAGAATTTTTTACCTGTCTAACTACGATTTCCGAATCACCAAAGATAGTTAAATTTTGAACGTTCATATATGATGCTTTTCTGAGGCCCTACAATAGTGCCTCATATTCTGCTGTGTTGTTTTTACACTGTAATTCTAACCTACAAGCAATCAGGGACTTGTTAGCTGCTGGATCGATGATCACGTAGCCTGCACCAGCTCCTTCCTTGGATTTTGACCCATTGAAGTAAAGATACCATATTTGATTTTCATTATTTGCATGTGTCCACTAAGAATAAGCTCTTGGCTGTGTATATGTCAAAATTTTAGACTGTTGTTCTGGGTTAGTGATGGTTGGAAGTTTCGGCCATGAAATTACCGTAAAAAGTATCCATCCCCTGTATTTTGGGGGAATCGAAAGAAGGAGTGAATGGTTCATTGGGATCATTTAAATCAGTCACCGTGAACTTCAAATAACGTTGATGATTTACCCTTATTCTGTTGGGCTTTCCATTCTCTGGCAGCCACAAGTGAGACCAAACCGTCGCAAAATAGTCGTGTAGCTATTTTGACCAGTCTCTGCTTAAAAAAAAACCATAAAATTCTAGGATATCTACAACAATAATATCAATCACTTGGTGAACTTTAGGGTTAGACGACAATCTTATAAGTACATTTCTCAATTCGCCTATAACTTTAACACTAGTTCGATCAAGATGGATAATCTTCAAGGTGGATGGTTGAACTTCGGCATTAATCTTTTGACAAACAGACCAAGGCATTATGTTAGATGACGCTCCCAAATCTACCATGCAGTTATGCACACTCCTATTGAAAATTTCAAAAGTTAACAAAAATCTAGGGACATTTCTGTGAGTACTAATAGTGGAAGCTTCTTGCTTTTTAGTTGCGGCCTCTAAAAATGAATTATCTACATTTGTTACATTATTTACAGGAAGGTATCTTTTCTCGTGAGGATTAGAAGTAGTTTTGGTGGAGGCCTTTTGAGGAACTTTGGGGTTGTTCTGAACACCTTTGTTACTGCTTGGATTGCCATTTTTGTTGTTTTCTACAATATGTTTTAGCATTTTTTGCAGAAGAAAAGGGAATTTTAATAATTCATAAACATAAATATTAGCCCTAAGATTTTTTAGATCTTCAACAAAATCATAATCTAAGCTTGGGTTTACTGAATTATGTTTAGTCTCATTTGATTTAGATTGTTTTGAAGGCAAAGTCATAGTGATTTCAGAAGGAGGCTTGTTTGTTGTCTTACTCCTAGTATTGTAAGGATGCACTGTTTCGAAATTAGCTTGAAAAATACTATCCGAAAAATGTCCAAAAATATTAAGAGAGGATTCATCTTCTTCTACTGTCTCTTGTTCAGCTACTTCTTTAGGGATCCCAGGAGGCATCAAGTTATCCTGTGCTTCTAGAATCGTTTGAATAGCGAATTGCAAGCTTTCTAGATTTAGGCCTTCAGTATTTGAATTAGGTCAGTTGGTGGGAAAAGGCTTCCTAAAAGGGGGTTTGTAAGGTCCTTTGCTTGAAGAATCTTCTTCAGCCGTCCTTTTCAAATCTATAACTTGACTAAACAGTTTTTGAACGACTTTTTGTAAGTTTTCTAAATCAGAGCTTTCAGGTTGAGCTTTGTTTTGGGAAGGCCTAGGGAGGATTTCGATTTTCTTTTTGGAAGATGAACTAGTCTCTGTCTAATTGCTAGTAGTGTCTTTTAAGCTGAGGATGTCTTTCTCGATCTGACTGGCCTCTTTGAATGCTTATAACAACGTGGCTTTCTTGGATCTCTTTACCCAAATGGATATGCTTTGATGTAAGGGTTTCATATAATATGCTATAATCAGATTCTCAACAGGCATTGAATCAGTAGGGATTCAGTTCTTTAGTGTTAAGAACCTTTGATTAAAGTCTTTAATCTTTTATTTGGGATTCAATCTTAAACTAGAAATCTCCATGACTAGAACTTCAGGAGACTTGCTGTCTCCAAACTTCTCAAGAAAATAGGATTCAAATTTCTCCCATGACACGATGGTGTGGGGCTGTTGGGAAAAGTACCAGGTGGCGGCATTGCCCTCAAAGGTGTAGGGAAACAATCTAAAAACTACGTCTTCCTGCTTGACACTGTGGAGTCTAATGGATAACATAAAATTTTTGGTGTGATCTTCGATGATCTGTTTGGAGTCCGGGTCAAATTTAGGGATCCATTTCTCCGAGTCTTTGAGTAAGGGATCCTGAGGCCTAGGTATGGAAAATGCATCTTGGTCAAGCTAGGGTCTGGCAGGATTGTTCTAGTTGGCCATAGGTGTGGGTGGTGTCGAAGGCTGGGATGAGGAACTACCTTCGTCCGAGGATTCTTCTCCAGAAGAAGAGGGAGATGAAGGAGGTGGTGATGGTGGTATACCAGATCCTTCTGCTGTAGGAGTGAGGATTAGATCTTTAGGGTTTAAAGTAAGGTCAGTGCCTCCAAGTTGTTCTCTTTCAGAACCAGATACCTATTGAAGGATCTGTTCCATGGGAGGGACAGGGTAGTTGTATTTATCAGATGCTCGATTAAGATTTTGGAAATCGACACCAGATTTCACCACTCTTCTTTCGGACAGGGACAAGATTAGAGACCCGTTGTGTGTGCCTAACTGGGAATATTATCTTAGCATTCAGGAGTTTGTTTAATTCCTTCTTGACAATTGGTTCGTGTTTTGGGTGCATTTTCCTTAACTTTTGTTGAAAAGGTTGGGTTTGGGGTTTCATAGGAATAACGTGTTGTATGATGTTAGGATCAAAGGTTTTTAGGTCGTTGTACATCCAAGAAAAAACATCTTTGAATTCGTTAAACAATTTAATAAAGGATTCTTTTTCATGCGTCAAAGAGGAACTATTCGTTTTACAGTTCACTGAGTTTTTGAACTTGTCGTGAAGATCGTAATATTTTTCTAATCTAACTACAAATTTCGGGATAGAATTTACAATATTTGATGAAGATTCAGGAGATATTGGATTTGGTATTACCATAAAGTCATGAAGATTTTTGTCAAGAGTACCTTCATCGATCACCGTGCCCTGGAAAGTTTCTTCCATATGCAGGAAACTTATAATCTGTTGATCGTCATCGAAGACTCTCCAATTTGTGATGTTGTTTGGAACGGACGGTCCGAACAACAGTTCGACAGAGAATGCATTCAGAGATAAGCCTTCTGTAGGGAAAAGTTTTGAAGCTACGTTAGTTAACAAATCAGCTTCCGAATTACTCAATCTAGGAATAGAATTTATGTTAAATGCGGCAAACTTATTCATCAAATTTCATACCTCATTTTGGTAGCCTTTAAGGTGCGGAGATAAATAATGGATAGAATTTTTTACCTGTCTAACTACGATTTCTGAATCACCAAAGATAGTTAAATTTTGAACATTCATATCACAGGGCATGAGCGAAGGAAGAGAGATTGTAGGTTTCACAATGGTTTCTGTGATGACAGGTTTGTCAACCTGTGCCAACTCACTACTACCAAAACCATTCCGTAACAGAAAAGAATCCCAACAATCATTGTATAATTTCAACTGATGTCTAATAATAATCTTAATTAAACAATGGTGAAACAAACTAGAATCAGACTTCTGCCTCTTAAACCACTTTGCCATCTTGTATAGACTTCGAATAAGGAAATAGGGCATGTTCAGGGGGAAATAGGTAAAAATCATAAGCAATCGCAAGTGGTACAAGAAAACCAACCCATATCTCCCCTTACAGGTAACGAACTATTTCACAATAGCTAACAGATCATGCCATCTATGTTTTAAAGCTGAGACACGCATACCTAGGTCGCTGCTGGTAATTCTCCTTGAGGTGAACAACAATGACCAGGGAACCTCTTCAACCTTTGAGTTTTCGAACTTTTTTTTCCCCACAGCTGGTAGACCAGTAGCTTGGCTTATAAAATCTTCATTTAACTCAATATGGACATCTCCTATTATTTCTCTACAACCATCGAATGTCAACATGAATTCTTGAGCAACTCTTAGATTAAAACCCTCAAACTTTTCAATAAACACATACTAGTTGTTCCTTTAAAAGTCATCTCTGGCATTGTCAAACGATAACAAGGTCTGGATTCCATTGGGCTCAATCCTCACCAACAAAGCCATGCCTAATAGTAGGGAATCAACATGGAAATCGGAGGTAGGGTTTGATAAGAAAACACAGAGCCATAGCCCCAAGTTTTCACAAAGCAATGATAGTTCGAAATGGTAGGCAGGAGTGTTAATCACCGTGCGTGGGAAAGAGGTCGTGAAGCCTGATGCCATATGGATTAATAATATCATGCTATACCTCATATGATACCTTGGGATGTGGGTAGTGTAAGGTCATAAGCACTTGAATACTATAGAGCGCATACCTTCATGGCTTGGGTACAAAGTAAAAGTATGAAATAGACATTGTGTTTAAAAATTTTTGAATTAAAACCCCATTACTATTAATCAAATACTAAATGAGTGGAGGTTTTATACTTATGTAACCAAGGAATGACTAGAGTCTAGGACCAAATGGTTATAAACTAGGAAAATCATCAAGTTCATAGCGAAAGATGACAATTCGACAATAGACCATATGAACAGTTATCCTTTGATAAAAAAACGAAATCAAGTGTGTATTCCAGCTGTGAGTTTTCATGCTTAGAATCATGAAAACAAAAATTGAAAAGCACGTATGTAGAAAGTGACAAGTGACAAGTGTTGTTTAGTGAGCAAGGTCGTGATCAGTAACGAGAATTTAAAGACCCTGTCTAGGCAGCTTGTAAAAATAGAGATTATATTATTGCTGCCAACAATGGCGACACACTGGTAGAAGCAGTTATCTCTACCAAATGAACGAGTTCAGATTAGGATAATTAGAAACAACTTCGAATCGAAATCAGCCAAAAAGATGTCTAAACTTCATTATTAATTATAAAACATTCCAGTTTTAGATTGTTGTTATTTTAACAGACGAAAACTGACAACAATCTTAACAGAAGAGAGTCACGATATTAAAGTTAAAACTGTCAATACTATTGACAGGGCCGCTGCTGCCAGCAGGCGTCCATAGCCTCGACAGGGATTTCATTTAACCCACTCCGATATTTGTATCTTGCCAAGAAGTTCTAGATTAGAATGAAGGACATTAAGGTCACAAGAATCCATATCTGAGAATTTTCATGTACCTGACATTGCTTCGCTGCCAACGGGCTTGTTTAGTACCCCGACAAAGTTATCTTGGCGTCATGCATGCATTTACCCGCTGCCATTAGACCTGTTTAGTATCTCGGCGGGTTTACAAGCACTTCCCACAGTTCTATGAAGATTTATTTATTTTTAAATATTTTTAGTAGAGCGGGGTGATGTTGAAAATCCTAGTTTTTGGACATATGCTAGTAAATTACAGACCTTGAAGAAATTTCTTAGCTATCCTCCATTAAGATCTGGAAATAGTTTATTAATAAAACCGACTTTCAATAATAGGGAGACATATCTGAGTTGTTCTCTTAAAGAACAGGGACAACGTAAGAAGAATTTTTATGGATGATTGTGAATACCTTCAGTTGCAGATTGGAAACAAGAAACGTTTTTCAAACAACAAGTTATCTTTAACATGGTTTCAAAATTAGAAAAATATCGCAATTGATGTTTAAACAACCTTCAGTAGTCATTTCATAGGGGAAATTTTTCTATTCTCTTTGTCTGAAATAGCCCATGATGTAGGCATGTGCGTCTCAAAAAGAAAAACTGGTAATCATAAGGTAAAAATCAAAACAAACCAGCGAAGAAAAACAAAAAGCAAGCAAAAAAAAAAATACTTAGACAGTATACATGGGAGTGTCATCAGTCGAAGTACCTTTTTAGAGCCTAGCCATTCACCGTATAGGTGTCTGGCTGTCCCTCTAAATTCTGTAATCGGAAGGAACTGAGACCCATTTTCTCAACAATTAAGAATGGTCCTAGCCACAAGTTCTGAAACTTTGTATGTTCACCTTTTCCCTCATGCGGTTTGTCCCATTTCAGGACAAGGTCACCTACCTCAAAATTTCTGTCAGAGGAAGAATTGGAATCAAACCAGTTTTTAACAATGAGTTGATGTTGATCCAATTTTCGTTTCGCTTGAACCCTCACTTCTTCTAATTTTAACAAACCGTTAATTCGATTCTCCAAAGGGGGACAATCCTCTTCTTGTACTTTCTGTGATAGCTGCAGAGAGGGAAGGAGGACATGCGGTGGAAGAATCACCTCTCTGCTATAAAAAAGAAAGAATGGCGAGTTACCTACAACAGTTTTAAGAGTTACCCTATCAGCCCAGATTGCGTTTAACAACGCATTATGCCAATTTTTATGATTTTCAGAGACTGTTCTTTTGATTATTTTGATCAGATTTTTATTAGTCGATTCTACCAAACTGTTGCCTTGGGAATAATAGCTGGTAGAATACTTCAATTTAATTCCTTTTTCTAGAGTGAAGTCACTCATTTCAAGAGACGAAAAATAAGAAGCATTATCAAATACGAGGCATTCAGGGATACCAAAACGAGTAATAATATTTGAATTCAAAAAAGATATTACCTGGCTGGTATTTATAGCTTTTAATGGGGCAGCCTCAGACCACCTGGTGAAGTAATCTATGGTTGTTATGATATACTTATGCTACTGTGAGGATGGCAGATTGATTGGGCCTATAATATCTAGACCCCACTGCTGAAAAGGGGAGTCTACTGAAACTGGTTGCAAAGGGAAAACTGGTTTCTGTAACCGTCCAGATGAATTTTGACAGATTCAACACTTGCAACACAAAGAATGAGCATATTTAAAAAGGGTAGGCTGGTAATAACCTGCTCTTAATACTTTATGGGCAGTGGTGTCTCCAACAAAGTGTCCACCAGCTTCTCCTGCGTGTAATTCCAGTAAGACTTTTTCTGCTTCATCTTTCTCAAGGCAGTGCATTAGTACTCCATCAAAATTTTGACAAAATAGAATGCCATTAATCAGCTGAAAAGAAGCAGATTTTAATCTTAGTGCTCTTATTTTTGTGGGATCCAGGTGACGGGGAGCTGATACGTGTATAAGACAAAATTTTATATCATCATACCAGGGACTAACAAGGTTTTGTACACAGTAGATTTGATTTTGATAGTGTTGTCCTAGATTTAACGTATCATTTTCCTCTTGCTGCCCTACAGCTGAATCAACAAATAATTTGCATAACGATTGGCCTTTTACTATTTGTACTGGGGTGATTTCTATGTTATACTCTTGAAAGGATGTGACCTAGTTTGCCCTTTTTTCGCCTAGTTCTTTCTATACTAACAGATTTCTGACAGCCGGGTAAGGGGCAATGATTTTCATCCTAGATTTCAAAAGATAAGATTGGAAGTGCTTTACTGCTTTGAAAATAGCATAGGCTTGTTGATCTACTCCTGGGTAATTAATTTCTTCCCCTTTGAAGGCTGAGCTCAAAAAGGCGATTGGGGCTTCGTTGTTTTCAATGCTTTTTTGAGTTAGAACAGCAGCGTATGAATGGTCAAAAGCAAATTTGTAGAGGGTGAAGTCTTGTGAAAAGTCAGGGCTTATTAGAGAAGGAGTGTCTATTATGGCCTTTTTTATTGAATTAAAAGCCTAGATTTCTAAAGGTCCCCAATGGTATTGTACATCCTTTTTTATTAGGTTTTGTAATGGTCTCACCATTTTTGAGAAGTTGGGGACGAATCTCCTAATAAAGTTTATCTGACCTAAGAAAGATTGCATAGACTTTTTGGACGAGGGAGGGGGAAGTTTCGAAATGACTTGAGTTCTTTCAGGGTCGATAATCATCCCTTCATTTGATATAATAAATCCTAAGAGTTTACCTTGTTCTACTGCGAAGATAGATTTTTTAGGATTCAAAGAAATGATGTACTTACGACATCGTTGTAGAATGGATTTTAAATGAGCTAGATGATCTTCTTTGTTTTTCCAGAAGACAGTGACGTCGTCCAGGTAAACTATGATAGATTGATTGATTAAGCCTCAGAAAGCGATCTCCATCGCTCTCTAGAAAGTGGCACTGGCATTTATGAGTCCAAAGGGCATCTTCCTATAAGCGTAGGTGCCCCACAGAGTGCAGAAGGTGGTTTTGAGTTGGTCTGGAGGGGAGATCAAAACTTGGTTATACCCTGAAAAACCATCCAAAAAGGATAATCTTTCAGAACCAGATACCTGTTGAAGGATCTGTTCCATGGGAGGGATAGGGTAGTTGTCTTTATCAGATGCTCGATTAAGATTTTGAAAATCGACACATAGTCGGATTTCACCACTCTTCTTTTGGACAGGGACAAGATTAGAGACCCATTGTGTGTGCCTAACTGGTAAGATTATCTTAGCATTCAGGAGTTTGTTTAATTCCTTCTTGACAGTAGGTTCAAGTTTTGGGTGATTTTTCCTTAACTTTTGTTGAAAAGGTTGCGTTTGGGGTTTCATAGGAATAACGTGTTGTATGATGTTAGGATCAAAGGTTTTTAGGTCATCGTATGTCCAAGCAAAAACATCTTTGAATTCCTAAAACAATTTAATAAAGGCTGTTTTTTCTTTCTCGGAACACCCCACCCTTAAATTAATGCACTGTGGGTTGTCTTTAGTTCCCAAGTTTACTTTTTCATGTGTTAAAGAGGAACTATTCATTTTACAGTTCACTGATTTTTTGAACTTATCGGGAAGATCGTAAAATTTTTCTAATCTAACTATAGATTTCGGGATAGAATTTACCATATCTGATGAAGATTCAGGAGATCTTGGATCTGGTATTACCATAAAGTCACGAAGATTTTCATCATGAGTACCTTCATCGATCACCACGCCCTAGAAAGTTTCTTGCATATGCAGGAAACTTATAATCTGTTGATCGTCATCGAGGACTCTCCAATTTGTGATGTTGTTTGGAACGAACAGTCTGAACAATAGTTCGACGGAGAATGCATTCGGAGATAAGCCTTCTACAGGGAAAATTTTTGAAGCTACGTTAGCTAACAAATCAGCTTCTGAATTATTCAATCTAGGAATAGAATTTATGTTAAATGCGGCAAAATTATTCATCAAATTCCATACTTCATTTTGGTAGCTTTTAAGGTGTGGAGATAAACAATGGATAGAATATTTTACCTGTCTAACTATGATTTCCGAATCACCAAAGACAGTTAAATTTTGAACGTTCATATCTAATGCTTTTTTGAGGCCTTGCAGTAGTGCCTCATATTCTATTGTGTTGTTTGTACATTGGAATTCTAACCTGTAAGCAATCAGGGTCTTGTTACCTGTTGGATCGATGATCACGCAGCCTTCACCAGCTCCTTCCTTGGATTTTGACCCATCGAAGTAAAGAGACCATATTTGATTTTCAACGGTTGCATGTGTTCACTGAGAAGAAGCTCTTGGCTATGTATATGTCAAAATTTCATACTGTTGTTCCGAGTTAGTGATGGTGGAAGTTTCGGCAATGAAATTACCGAAAAAAAGTATCCATCCCCTGTATTTTGGGGGAATCGATAGAAGGAGTGAATGGTTCATTTGGATCATTTAAATCAGTCACCGTGAAGTTCAAATAACATTCACGATTTACCTTGATTATGTTGGGCTTTCCATTCTCTGGTAGCCACAAGTGAGACCAATCCGTCGCAAAATAGCTATGTAGCTATTTTGACCAGTCTCTGCTTAAAAACAAACCATAAAATTCTGGGATATCTACAACAATAATATCAATCACTTGGTGAACTTTAGGGTTAGACGACAATATTATAAGTACATTTCTCAATTCACCTATAACTTTAACACTAGTTCGATCAAGATGGATAATCTTCAAGGTGGATGGTTGAACTTCGGCATTAATATTTTGACAAATAGACCAAGGCATTACGTTAGATGATGCTCCCGAATCTACCATGCAGTTATGCACATTCCTATTGAAAATTTCAAAAGTTAACAAAAATGGAGGGACATTTCTGCAAGTACTAATAGTGGAAGCTTGTTTCTTTTTACTCGCGACCTCTAAAAATGATTTATCTACATTTGTTACATTATTTACAGGAAGGTCTCTTTTCTCATGAGGATCAGAAGTAGTTTTGGCGGAGGCCTTCTGAGGAAGTTTGGGGTTGTTCTGAACACCTTTGTTACTTCTTGGATTTCCATTTTTGTTGTTTTATGCAATATTTTGTATCATTTTTTGCAGAAGAAAAGAGAATTTTAATAATTCATAAACAGAAATATTAGCCCTAAGATTTTTTAGATCTTCAACCAAATCATAATCTAAGCTTGGGTTTACTAAATTCTGTTTAGTCTCAGTTGATTTAGACTATTTTGAAGGCAAAATCGTAGTGATTTCAGAAGAAGGCTTGTTTTCTATCTTACTCCTAGTATTGTAAGGATGCACTGTTTCGAAATTAGCTTGAAAACTACTATCCGAAAAATGTCTAAAAATATTCGGAGAGGATTCATCTTCTTCTACTGTCTCTTGTCCAGCTACTTCTTCAGGGATGTCAGGAGGCATCAAGTTATCCTGTGTTTCTAGAATCGTTTGAATAGCAAATTGCAGGCTTTCTAGATTTAGGCCTTCAGTATTTGAATCAGGTCGGTTGGTGGGAAAAGGCTTCCTAAAAGGGGGTTTGTCAGGTTCTTTTCTTGAATAAGCTTCTTCAGTCGTCCTTTTCAAATCTATAACTTGATTGGACAGTTTTTAAACGACTTGCTGTAAGTTTTCTAAATTAAAGCTTTCAGGTTGAGCTTTGTTTTGGGAAGGCCTAGGGAGGATTTCGATTTTCTTTTTGCAAGATGAACTAGTCTCTGTCTCATTGCTAGTAGTGTCTTTTAAGTTGAGGATGTATTTCTCGACCTGACTGGCCTCTTCGAAGGCTTCTAACAACGTGGCTTTCTTGGATCTCTTTACCCAAATGGATATGCTTTGATGTAAGGCTTTCGTATAATATGCTATAATCAGATTCTCAGTAGGCATTGAATCAGTAGGGATTCGGTTCTTTAGTGTTAAGAACCTTTTATTAAAGTCTTTGATATTTTCTTTGGGATTCATTCTTAAACTAGAAATCTCCATGACTAGAACTTCAGTAGACTTGTCGTCTCCAAACTTCTCAAGAAAATAGGATTCAAATTTTTCCCATGACACGATGGTGTGGGGCTATTGGGCAAAGTACCAGGTGGAGGCATTACCCTCAAAGGTGTAGGGAAACAATCTACAAACTACGTCTTCGTGCTCAACACTACGGAGTCTAATGGCTAACATAAACTTTTTGATGTGATCTTCGACTATCTGTTTGGAGTACGGGTCAAATTTGGGGAGCCATTTCTTTGAGTGTTTGGGTAAGGGATGTTGAGGCCCAGGTATGACCACTACATCTTGTTCGAGCCAGGGTCTGGCGGGATTTTTCTGGTTGGCCATAGGTGTGGGTGGTGTTGAAAGCTGGGTTGAGGAACTGCCTTCGTCATAGGATTCTTCTCCAGAAGAAGAAGGAGATGAAGGAGGTGGTGATGGTGTTATACCAGATCCTCCCGCTGCAGGAGTGAGGATTGGATCTATAGGGTTTAAAGTAAGGTCAGTGCCTCCAAGTTGTTCTCTGATATCAGAGAAGTCTAATGTTTGTTCCAAAGGTCGGTTTGGTTGTCTTAAATGGGTGAAGGCACTGTGAGTTATTATGAGAGATTGGAAAACAATCTCTTGTATGTCACCACCCGTAGGATTTGGAGTTACTTGTTCAACTGTGATCCGTAGATCGTCGTTTCATGTGGTTTTTGTTTGAGGGACAACGTTGTTGTATGAATGACTTCTAGTCACTATAGGTGAGCAGGTAGATGGCGGAGGAGTCTTACGACCACCTCGTGCGATTAATAATTTTCAGGCCCTCCTTCTAGCGCCATTTGTTGACGGGCAAAATTGACACCTCGTCAACTGAAGGAGTGAATCCGTTTCGGGGTTGTCTAATTAACCCAAGTCGTTTGGATTGATCCACTCTGACGTGTTTAACAGCTCCGATAGCCGATCTAAGTCCTAAGAAAGCGAAAAACAAAACTAAAGAAAAGAAGATAGCTTAACTTGCTAACAATTATATACAAATCTAATATATATCTATAGTTTACTAAATAATGTTTATAACATAAATATACTTATGGTATGTATAATATATACAAATGACTTTATTTCTAATATATGTATAACATTTACAGAATGCAAATTTTAATCTAAATTTGCGAAAATCGAATATGGATTGATTTATTAAACAACAACAAAGCTATCATTCAATATTTTTTATTTATATATATATTTTTTATTTATATATATATTTTTTATAATATTCATAAACAAGAAATAAAAAATCAAACTGTCTAATTGAAAATAGATATAACAAATAGTAGAATATGTTTAGATTTCAGGAAATTTATGTATTAAACTAATGAAATAAAACTCACAAACTAACCTGTAATCGGATCTGATATTCGTCATCTATATAGCATCCAATCTTGTTGTTTGATGAGGCAAACCTGCAACAGGTCCTACAAATGCTTCTCGTAAACGTGAAGCAGTAGTGATTGAATCCCAATGATATAACATAAAGGAGATATAGTAGCAACAATTTTATAATTTCACAAGTGGCCACATTGAGATAAATCATGCTGTGAAACTTGTGTATAAATGCTTAACGAGTGATGAAGATAAAACTCTAAATCTCAAGTTTGAACAGAATAATTACTGCATGTTAATTATTAGACATAAAATATGGATATCATATAAATTTTATCATATCAATCTGCAATAAAACATGATAGCTAAAGAAATCACGATCTAACTACAAATTGAAATAATCATAACTTGAATAAAAACACGATATAGAGAAGCTAAAGCTGTGCAAAATATCATATTCCATTCGAGTTTGTAAATCATAAATCCATAGTTTTTTCCCCCAAGTAGAGATGATCTCAAGTTTACAAAACCACATACTTATATAGGTTACAGGAACAAAACGTTTCCTGTTGATAACATACAATTTGTTCCAAAAATGTGGAGGATACAACCTCCCAGATTCTACTTGATACCAAAAACTAACAACCTATTCTATTAAAAACATGAAGATAGTATGCTGAGAGATGACAATAGTGATTCAAATTTCCTTAGAAATCATAGGTTCCTGAAAAAAAATAAGAATAAAAGATTTTAGATGTATTTTCAGTTATCAAAACAAGTAATTCGAATTTTTCTAACTAGCTACAGAATCTCAGGATTCTGTAGCTAGTTATAATTATAACTAGAATCATATTTTATTGAATCAATCAAAACAAACTAAAGGTAATCTATGCAAGAAAATCGTGTATCCTAATTTGAAAAGACAAAATCATACTAAAAAAATCATAACTCAAATTAAGGAATTCGAACTATTCAAGCAATCTTTGAATTTACTATTGCAGACGCTGCTTCCACATTCTTAAAAACAACAAACCCTGTGGTTTTTTGGCGTTTGTCTTTGGTTTGAGCTATGGATTGGAGTCTTCTATTCTCCTTCATTAGCGAATTCACCTAGTCTTCCATGGATTTAAGCCGAGACTGAAGTAAAGGCACATATTTGTAATACCTATCGATCCAGGATTGACATTCATTACAGTGCGGCTGTATAGACTGTATATCGGTACTGATAGTATTAATAGGTGGGGAATCTTCCATTGGACCTGTAGGTTCATTATTGAGTTTGATCCTAGGGAAATCAAGATTGTCTTTTAGACACGGTGGAAGGTTAGTAAAAAAATCGTAGGGTCTGTCAGAGAAAAGTCCATATGAATATGGATACTCTTTGGCCAAGAACCTTTCAATTTCTGAATCGAAATCCTCACTTACCACAATTGTGTTTTGGTCTGCACAGGGCTTGGGTTTATTTCGAGCACATCGTGAAACCCAACGAGCGTCTCTTTTACTCTTATAATTGACATCGACGTTGCCTTTACACTTTTTCCTTGTGGATTTTTTAATAGTCTTACAACCTTTAGGATACGAATCCGGTTGAGTGTTGGGTTGGGTAGCATCAGGGTTGGTCGAGGGTTCCAAATTAGAGATAGGATCACAAGGCATGAGAGAAGGAGGAGAGATGGCAGGTTTCACGAGGGTTTCTGTGATGATAGGTTTGTCAACCTATGCCAACTCACTACTACCAAAACCATTCCGTAACAGAAAAACATCCCAACAATCATTGTTTAATTTCAACTGATGTAGAATAAAATCTTGATTAAACAATGGTGGAACAAACTAGAATCAGAGGTCTGCCTCTTAAACTACTTTTCCATCTTGTATAGACTTCGAAGGAGGAAATAGGGCACGTTCAGGGGGAAATCGATAAAACTCATAAGCAATCGCAAGTGGTAGAAAAAACCAACCCATATCTCCCCTCACAGGTAACAAACTATTTCACAATAGCTAACAGATCATGCCATCTAGGTTTTAAAGCTGAGACAGGCATACCTCGGTCGCAACTGGTAATTCTCCTTGAGGTGAACAACAATGACCAGGGAACCTCTTCAACCTTTGAGTTTTTGAACCATTTTTTCACCATAGCTGGTAGACCAGTAGCTTGGCTTATAAAATCTTCATTTAACTCAAGTTGGATGTCTCCTATTTTTTCTCTGCAACCGTCGATTGTCAACACGAATTCTTGAGCAACTCTTAGATTAAAACCCTCAAAATTTTCAATAAACACATGCCAACCGTTCCTTTCTAAGTCATCTCTGGCATTGTCAATTGATAACAAGGTATGGATTCCATTAGGCTCAATCCTCACCACAGGAGCCATGGATAACAACAGGGAATCAACACAGAAATCAGAGGTAGGGTTTGATAAGAAAACACAGAACAATAGCCCCGAGTTTTCAAAAAGCAATGACAGATTGAAATGGTAGGCAAGAGTGTTAATCACCGTGCGTGGGAAATAGGTCATGAAGCTCGAGGCCATATGGATTAATAATATCATGCTGTACCCCATATGATACCTTGGGATGTGGGTAGTGTAAGGTCGTAAGCACTTGAATACTATAGAGCACATACCTTCATGGCTTGGGTACAGAGTAAAAGTATGAAATAAACATTGTGTTTAAAAAATTTTGAATTAAAACCCCATTACTATTAATCAAATACTAAATGAGTGTAGGTTTTATACTTATGTAACCAAGGAATGACTAGAGTCTAGGACCAAAGGGTTATAAACTAGGAAAATCATCAAGTTCATAGCGAAAGACGACAATTCGACAATAGACCATATGAACAGTTATCCTTTGATCAAAAATCGAAATCAAGTGTGAATTCCAGCTGTGAGTTTTCATGATTACAATCATGAAAACAAAAATCAAAAAGTAGGTATGTAGAAAGAGACAAGTGACAAGTGTTGTTTAGTGAGCAAGGTTTTGACGAGTAACGAGAATTTAAAGACCCTGTGTAGGCATCTTGTAAAAATAGAGATTATATTATTGCTGCCAACAATGGCAACACACTGGTAGAAGCAGTTATCTCTGCCAAATGAATGAGTTTAGATTAGGATAATCAGAAACAAATTTGAATCGAAATCAACCAAAAATTTGTCTAAACATCATTATTAATTATAAAACATTCCAGTTTCAGATTACTATTATTTTAAAAGACGAAAACTGACAACAATCTTAACAGAAGAGAGTCAAGATATTAAACTTAGAAACTTCAATACTGTTGACAGGGCTGCTACTGCCAGTAGGTGTCGATAGCCTCGACAGGGATGTCATTTAACCCACTCCGATATCTGTATCCTACCAAGAAGTTCCAGATCAGAATGAAGGACATTAAGGTCACAAGAATACATATCTGAGAATTTTCATGTACCTGACATTGCTTCGCTACCAGCGGGCCTGTTCAGTACCCTGGCGAAGCTATCTTGGCATCATGCATGCATTTACCCATAGCCAGCAGACCTGTTCAGTATCCCGATGGGTTTACAAGCACTTCTCACAACTCTCTGAAGATTTATTTATTTTTAAAATTTTTTAATAGAGCGGGGTGACGCTGAAAATCCTAGTTTTTGGACATATGCTAGTAAATTACAGACCTTGAAGAAATTTCTTAGCTGTCCTCCATTAAGATCTGGAAATAGTTTATTAATAAAACCGACTTTCAATAATAGGGAGACATCTCTGAGTTGTTCTCTTAAAGAATAGAGACAGTGTAAGAAGAATTTTTATGGATGATCGTGAATACCTTCAGTTGCAGATTGGAATCAAGAAACGTTTTTCAAACAACAAGTTATTTTTAACATGGTTTCAAAATTAGAAAAATATCATAATTGATGTTTAAACAACCTTCAGCAATCATTTCAGAGGGGAAATTTTTTTGTTCTCTTTGTCTGAACTAGCCCATGATGTAGGCATGTACGTCTCAAAAAGAAAAACCGGTAATCATAAGGTAAAAATCAAAACAAACCAGTCAAGAAAAACAAAAAGCAAGAAAAACAAAAATATTTACACAGTATACATAGGAGTGTCATCAGTCGAAGTACCTTTTTAGAGCCTGGACATTCACCATATAGGTGTCTGGCTATCCCTCTAAATTCTGTAATCGGAAGGAACTCGGACCCAATTTCTCAGCAATTAAGAATGGTCCTAGCCACAAGTCCTGAAACCTTGTATGTTCTCCTTTTCCTTCATACGGTTTGTCCCATTTCAGGACAAGGTCGCCTACCTCAAAATTTCTATCAGAGGCAGAATTGGAATCAAACCAGTTTTTAACAATGAGTTGATGTTGATCCAATTTTCGTTTCTCTTGAGCCCTCACTTCTTCTAATTTTAACAAAGTGTTAATTCGATTCTCCAAAGGGGGACAGTCCTCTTCTTGTACTTTCTGCGATAGCTACGGAGAGGGAAGGAGGACATGTGGTGGAAGAATCGCCTCTCTACCGTAAACGAGAAAGAAAGGCGAGTTACCTACAACAGTTTTAGGAGTTACCCTATTAGCCTAGATTACGTTTAACAGCGCATTATGCCAATTTTTATGATTTTCAGAGACTGTTCTTTTGATTATTTTGATCATATTTTTATTAGTCGATACTGCCAAACCGTTGCATTGGGGACAATAGCTGGCAGAATACTTCAATTAAATTCCTTTTTCTAGAGTGAAGTCACTCATTTCAAGAGATGAAAAATAAGAAGCATTATCAAATACCAGACACTCAGGGATACCGAAACGAGTAATAATATTCGAAATCAAAAAAGATATTACCTGGATGGTATTTATAGCTTTTAATGGGGCAGCCTCAGACCACCTGGTGAAGTAATCTGTTGTTTGTTCATTTAAGTTTCTGTGGTGATAATTATGTTCAGAATTTTTCAGAAAATCCACAGTGTTGATGACATCTTGTCGTCTACGAACCTCATCCAGAATCTCCCTTCCATGCAGGGACGTGATCTGTTCATTTAAGTTTATGTGGTGATAATTATGTTCAAAATTTTTCGGAAAATCCACAGTGTTGACGACAAGATGTCATCAACACTGTGGATTTTCTGAAAAATTCTGAACATAATCTGTGGTTGTTATGATATACTTATGTTGTTGTGAGGATGGCAGATTGATTGGGCCTATAATATCTAGACCCCACTACTAAAAAGGGGAGTCTACTGAAACTGGTTACAAAGGGAAAGATGGTTTCTGTAACCGTCCAGATGCTTTTTGACAGATTACACACTTGCAACACAAAGCATAAGTGTCTTTAAAAAGGGTAGGCCAGTAATAACTTGCTCTTAATACTTTATGGGCAGTGGTGTCTCCACCAAATTGTCCACCGGCTTCTCCTGCGTGTAATTCCAATAAGACTTTTTTTGCTTCATCTTTCTCAAGACAACGCATTAGTACTCCATCAAAATTTTGATGAAACAGAATACCATTAATCAACTGAGAAGAATCAAATTTTAATCTCAGTGCTCTTATCAACAACAATAATATCAATCACTTGGTGAACTTTAGGGTCAGACGACAATCTTATAAGTACATTTCTCAATTCGCCTATAACTTTAACATTAGTTCTATCAAGCTGGATAATCTTCAAGTTGGATGGTTGAACTTCGGCATTAATATTTGGGCAAACAGACCAAAGCATTATGTTAGATGACGCTTTCGAATCTACCATGCAGTTATGCACATTCCTATTGAAAATTTCAAAAGTTAACAAAAATGGAGGGACATTTCTGCGAGTACTAATAGTGGAAGCTTGTTGCTTTTTACTCGTGGCCTCTAAAAATGATTTATCTACATTTGTTACATTATTTACAGGAAGGTCTCATTTCTCATGAGGATCATAAGTAGTTTTGGCGGAGGCCCACTGAGGAACTTTGGGGTTGTTCTGATTACCTTTGTTACTGCTTGGATTGCCATTTTTGTTGTTTTCTGCAATATTTTGTAGCATTTTTTGCAGAAGAAAAGGGAATTTTAATAATTCATAAAAATAAATATTAGCCCTAAGCTTTTTTAGATCTTCAACCAAATCATAATATAAGCTTGGGTTTACTGAATTCTGTTTAGTCTCAGTTGATTTAGACTGTTTTGAAGGCAAAGTCGTAGTGATTTCAGAAGAAGGCTTGTTTGCTGTCTTACTCGTAGTATTGTAAGGATGCACTGTTTTGAAATTAGCTTGAAAAATACTATCCGAAAAATGTCCAAAAATATTCGGAGACGATTCATCTTCTTCTACTGTCTCTTGTTCAACTACTTCTTCAGGGATCTCGGGAGGCATAAAGTTATCCTGTGCTTCTAGAATCATTTGAATAGCGAATTGCAGGCTTTCTAGATTTACGCCTTCAGTATTTGAATTAGGTCGATTGGTGGGAAAATGCTTCCTAAAAGGGGATTTGTAAGGTTCTTTGCTTGAAGAATCTTCTTCAACCATCCTTTTCAAATCTATAACTTGATTGTACAGTTTTTGAACGACTTTCTGTAAGTTTTCTAAATCAGAGCTTTCAGGTTGAGATTTGTTTTGGGAAGGCCTAGGGAGGATTTCGATTTTCTTTTTGGAGGATGAACTAGTATCTGTCTCATTGCTAGTAGTGTCTTTTAAGCTGAGGATGTCTTTCTCGATCTGACTGGCCTCTTTGAAGGATTCTAACAACATGGATTTCTTGTATCTCTTTACCCAAATGGCTATGCATTGATGTAAGGCTTTCATATAATATGCCATAATCAGATTCTTAGCAGGCATTGAATCAGTAGGGATTCGGTTCTTTAGTGTTAATAACCTTTGATTAAAGTCTTTGATATTTTCTTTGGGATTCATTCTTAAACTAGAAAGCTCCAAGACTAGAACTTCA
This sequence comes from Picea engelmannii, assembly GCA_009831015.1. Lineage (NCBI taxonomy): Eukaryota > Viridiplantae > Streptophyta > Pinopsida > Pinales > Pinaceae > Picea > Picea engelmannii. Next base: position 1,819,975 of record ML782123.1, on the reverse strand, counting down.
AGTGACATATCGTCTCGAAACTTCTCAAGAAAACAGGATTCAAATTTCTCCCATGACACGATGGTGTGGGGCTGTTGGGAAAAGTACCAGGTGGAGGCATTGCCCTCAAAGGTGTAGGGAAACAATCTACAAAATATGTCTTTGTTCTCGACACTATGGAGTCTAATGACTTCGAATCGAAATCAACCAAAAAGTTGTCTAAACATCATAATTAATTATACAACATTCCAGTTTCAGATTACTGTTATTTTAAAAGATGAAAACTGACAACAATCTTAACAGAAGAAAGTCACGATATTAAAGTTAAAACCTTCAATACTGTTGATAGGGATGTTGCTACCACCCGACATCCATAGCCTCGATAGGGATGTCATTTAACCCACTCTGATATTTGTATCCTACCAAGAAGTTCCAGATCAAAACAAAGGACATTAAGGTCACAAGAATCCAAATTTGAGAATTTTCATGTACCTGACATTGCTTCGCTGCTAGCAGGCCTGTTCAGTACCATGGAAAAGTTATCTTGGCATCATGCATGCATTTACCCACTGCCAGCAAATCTGTTCAGTATCCTGATGGGTTTACAAGCACTTCCCACATCTCTCTGAAGATTTATTTATTTTTAAAGATTTTTAATAGAGTGGGGTGACGGTGAAAATCCTGGTTTTTGGACATATGCTAGTAAATTACAGACCTTGAAGAAATTTCCTAGCTGTCCTCCATTAAGATCTAGAAATAGTTTATTAATAAAACCAACTTTCAATAATAGGTAGACATCTCTGAGTTGTTCTCTTAAAGAACAGGGACAGCGTAAGAAGAATTTTTATGGATAATCGTGAATACCTTCAGTTGCAGATTGGAATCAAGAAATGTTTTTCAAACAACAAGTTATCTTTAACATGGTTTCAAAATCAGAAAAATATTGCAATTTATTTTTAAACAACCTTCAATAGCCATTTTAGAGGGGAAATTTTTCTGTTCTCTTTGTCTAAACTAGCCCATGATGTAGGCATGTGCGTCTCAAAAAGAAAAACTGGTAATCATAAGGTAAAAATCAAAACAAACCAGCGAAGAAAAACAAAAAGAAAGAAAAACAAAAATATTTACATAGTATACATGGGACTGTCATCAGTCAAAGTACCTTTTTAGAGCCTGGCCATTCACCGGATACGTGTCTGGTTGTCCCTCTAAATTCTGTAATTAGAAGGAACTGGGACCCAATTTCTTAGCAATTAAAAATGGTCCTAGACACAAGTTATGAAAATTTATATGTTCTCCTTTTCCCTCATGCGGTTTGTCCCATTTCAGGACAAGGTCACCTACCTCAAAATTTTTGTCAGAGGGAGAATTGGAATCAAACCAGTTTTTAACAATGAGTTGATGTTGATCCAATTTTCGTTTCGCTTGAGCCCTCACTTCTTGTAATTTTAACAAAGCGTTAATTCGATTCTCCAAAGGGGGACAGTCCTCTTCATGTACTTTCTGTGATAGCTGCAGAGAGGGAAGGAGGACATGTGGTGGAAGAATCACCTCTCTATTGTAAATGAGAAAGAAAGGCGAGTTGCCTACAACAGTTTTAGGAGTTACACTATCAGCCCAGATTGCGTTTAACAACGCATTATGCCAATTTTTATGATTTTTAGAGACTGTTCTTTTGATTATTTTGATCAGATTTTTATTATTCGATTCTGCCAAACCATTGCCTTGGGGATAATAGATGGCAGAGTACTTCAATTTAATTCCTTTTTCTAGAGTGAAGTCTCTCATTTCAAGAGACAAAAAATAAGAAGCATTATCAAATACCAGGCATTCAGGGATACCAAAATGAGTAATAATATTCGAATTCAAAAAAGATATTACCTGGCTAGTGTTTACAACTTTTAATGGGGCATCCTCAGACCACCTGGTGAAGTAATCTATGGTTGTTATGATATACTTATGTTGTTGTGAGGATGGCAGATTGGTTGGGCCTATAATATCTAGACCCCACTGCTGAAAAGGGGAGTCTACTGAAACTGGTTGCAAAGGGAAAGCTAGTTTCTGTAACCGTTCGGATGCTTTTTGACAGATTACACATTTGCGACAAAAAGCATGAGCATCTTTAAAAAGGGTAGGCCAGTAATAACCTGCTCTTAATACTTTATGGGCAGTGGTGTCTCCACCAAAGTGTCCACCAACTTCTCCTGCGTGTAATTCCAATAAGACTTTTTCTGCTTCATCTTTCTCAAGGCAGTGCATTAGTACTCCATCAAAATTTTGATGAAACAAAATACCATTAATCAGCCAAAAAGAAGAAGATTTTAATCTTAGTTCTCTTCTTTTTGTGGGATCCAGGTGATGGGGAGATGATCCGTGTATAAGACAAAATTTTATATCATCATACCAGGGACTAACAGGGTTTTGTACATAGAAGATTTGATTTTGATAGTGCTGTACTAGATTTAACGTATCATTTTCCTCTACCTGCCCTGCAGTTGAATCAACAACCAATTTGCATAACCCTTGGCCTCTTAATATTTGTGTTGGGGTGATTTATATGTCATACTCTTGCAAGGATGTGACCCAGTTTGCCCTTTTTTCACCTAGTTCTTTCTGTACTAACAGATTTATTACAACCGGGTAAGGGACAATGATTTTCGTCCTAGATTTCAAAAGATAAAATTGGAAGTGCTTTACTGCTTTGAAAATAGCATAGGCTTACTGATCTACTGCTGGGTAATTAAGTTCTGCTTCTTTGAAGGCTGAGCTCATAAAGGCGATTGGGACTTCATTGTTTTCAGCATTTTTTTGAGTTAGAACAACGACATATGAATGGTCAGAAGCAAATGTGTAGAGGGTGAAGTCTTGCAAAACGTCGGGGCTTATTAGAGAAAGAGCATCTATTATGGCCTTTTTTATTGAATTAAAATCCTGGCTTTCTAAAGGTCCCCAGTGGTATTGTACGTCCTTTTTTAGTAGGCTTTGTGATGGTCTCACCACTTCTAAGAAGCTGGGGACGAATCTCCTAACAAAGTTTATCTGACCTAAGAATGATTGCATAGACTTTTTGGACGAGGGAGGGGGAAGATTCGAAATGACTTGAGTTCTTTCAGGTTCAATAATCATCTCTTTGTTTGATACAATAAATCCTAAGAGTTTACCTTGTTCTACTGCGAAGATATATTTTTTAGGATTCAAAGAAATGCCGTACTTATGACATCGCTGTAGAATGGATCTTAAATGAGCTAGATGATCTTCTTTGTTTTTCGAGAAGACAGTGACGTTGTCCAGGTAAACTATGTCAGATTGATTGATTAAGACTCAGAAAGCGATGTCTATCGCTCTCTGGAAACTGGCATCGACATTTATGAGTCCAAATGGCATCTTCTATAAGCGTAGGTGCCCCACGGAGTGCAGAAGGTGGTTTTGAGTTGGTCTGGAGGGGACATTAGGACTTGGTTATACCCTGGAAAACCATCCAAGAAGGATAATCTTTTAGAACCAGATACCTGTTGAAGGATCTGTTCCATGGGAGGGACAGGGTAGTTGTCTTTATCATATGCTCGATTAAGATTTTGGAAATCGACACATAGTCGGATTTCACCACTCTTCTTTCGGATAGGGACAAGATTAGAGACCCATTGTGTGTGCCTAACTGGGAATATTATCTTAGCATTCAGGAGTTTGTTTAATTCCTTCTTGACAGTTGGTTCGAGTTTTGGGTGCATTTTCCTTAACTTTTGTTGAAAAGGTTGGGTTTGGGGTTTCATAGGAATAACGTGTTGTATGATGTTAGGATCAAAGGTTTTTAGGTCGTCATACGTCCAAGCAAAAACATCTTTGAATTACTTAAACAATTTAATAAAGGTTGCTTTTTCTTGCTTGGAACACCCCACCCCTAAATTAATGCACTGTGGGTTGTCTTTAGTTCCCAAGTTTACTTTTTCATGCGTCAAAGAGGAACTATTCGTTTTACAGTTCACTGATTTTTTGAACTTGTCGTGAAGATTGTAAAATTATTCTAATCCAACTACAAATTTTGGGATAGAATTTACAATATCTAATGAAGATTCAGGAGATCTTGGATCTGGTATTACCATAAAGTCACGAATATTTTCGTAATGAGTACCTTCGTCGATCACCGTGCCCTAGGAAGTTTCTTCCATATGCATAAAACTTATAATCTGTTGATCGTCATCAAAGACTCTACAATTTGTGATGTTGTCTAGAATGGACGGTCTAAACAACATTTCGACGGAGAATGCATTCGGAGATAAGCCTTATGCAGGGAAAAGTTTTGAAGCTATGTTAGCTAACAAATCAACTTCCGAATTATTCAATCTAGGAACAGAATTTATGTTAATTGCGGAAACATTATTCATCAAATTCCATACCTCATTTTGGTAGCTTTTAAGGTGCGGAGATAAACAATGGATAGAATTTTTTACGTGTCTAACTACGATTTCCAAATCACCAAAGACAGTTAAATTTTGAACGTTCATATCTAATGCTTTTCTGAGGCCTTGCAACTCCTTCCTTGGATTTTGACCCATCAAAGTAAAGAGACCATATTTGATTTTCTCCGGTTGCATGTGTCCGCTGAAAAGAATCTCTTGGCTGTGTATATTTCAAAATTTCAGAATGTTGTTCCGGGTTAGTGATGGTGGAAGTTTTGGCCATGAAATTACCAAAAAAAGTATCCATCCCCTATATTTCGGGGTAATCGGCAGAAGGAGTGAATGGTTGATTGGAATCATTTAAATGAGTCACCGTGAACTTCAGATAATGTTCACGATTTACCTTGATTCTGTTGGGATTTCCATTCTCTGGCGGCCACAAGTGAGACCAATCCGTCGCAAAATAGCCGTGTATCTGTTCTGACCAGTATCTGCTTAAAAAAAAACCATAAAATTTTGGGATATCTACAACAATAATATCAATCACTTGGTGAAATTTAGGGTTAGACGACATTCTTATAAGTACATTTCTCAATTCGCCTATAACTTTAACACTAGTTCAATCAAGTTGGATAATCTTCAAGGTGGATGGTTGAACTTTGGCATTAATCTTTTGACAAATATACCAAGGCATTACGTTAGATGACGCTCCTGAATCTACCATGCAGTTATGCACATTCCTATTGAAAATTTCAAAAGTTAACAAAAATGGAGGGACATTTATGCGAGTACTAATAGTGGAAGCTTGTTGTTTTTTACTCGTGGCCTGTAAAAATGATTTATCTACATTTGCTACATTATTTACAGGAAGGTCTCTTTTCTCGTGAGGATCAGAAGTAGTTTTGGTGGAGGCCTTCTGAGGAACTTTGGGGTTGTTCTGAACACCTTTGTTACTGCTTGGATTGCCATTTTTGCTGTTTTCTGCAATATTTTGTAGCATTTTTTGCAGAAGAAAAGGGAATTTTAATAATTCATAAACAGAAATATTAACCCTAAGATTTTTTAGATCTTCAACCAAATCATAATCTAAGCTTGGGTTTATTGAATTCTGTTTAGTCTTAGTTGATTTAGATTGTTTTGAAGGAAAAGTCGTAGTGATTTCAGAAGAAGGCTTGTTTGTTGTCTTACTCCTAGTATTGTAAGGATGCACCGTTTCGAAATTAGATTGAAAAATACTATCCGAAAAATGTCCAAAAATATTCAGAGAGGATTCATCTTCTTCTACTGTCTCTTGTTCAACTACTTCTTCAAGGATCTCGAGAGGCATCAAGTTATCCTGTGCTTCTAGAATCATTTGAATAGCGAATTCTAGGCTTTCTAGATTTAGGCCTTCAGTATTTGAATTAGGTCAGTTGGTGGGAAATGGCTTCCTAAAAGGGGGTTTGTACGGTCCTTTGCTTGAAGAAGCTTCTTCAGCTGTCCTTTTCAAATCTATAACTTGATTGGACAGTTTTTGAATGACTTTCTGTAAGTTTTCTAAATCAGAGCTTTCAGGTTGAGCTTTGTTTTGGGAAGGCCTAGGGAGGATTTAGATTTTATTTTTGGAAGATGAACTAGTCTCTGTCTCATTGCTAGTAGTGTGTTTTAAGCTGAGGATGTCTTTCTCGATCTGACTGGCCTCTTCGAAGGCTTCTAACAACGTGGATTTCTTAGATCTCTTTACCCAAATAGCTATGCTTTGATGTAAGGCTTTCGTATAATATGCTATAATCAGATTCTCAGTAGGCATTGAATCAGTAGGGATTCGGTTCTTTAGTGTTAAGAACCTTTGACTAAAGTCTTTGATATTTTCTTTGGGATTCATTCTTAAACTAGAAAGCTCCATGAATAGAACTTCAGGAGACTTTTCGTCTCCAAACTTCTCAAGAAAACAAGGTTCAAATTTCTCCCATGACACGATGGTGTGGGGATGTTGGGCAAAGTACCATGTGGAGGCATTGCCCTCAAAGGTGTAGGGAAACAATATACAAACTACATCTTCGTTCTCAACACTATGGAGTCTAATGGCTAACATAAGCTTTTTGATGTGATCTTTGGCGATCTGTTTGGAGTCCAGGTCAAATTTAAGGAGCCATTTCTCCGTGTGTTTGGGTAAGGGATGTTGAGGCCCAGGTATGGCCACTGCATCTTGGTCGAGCTAGGATCTGGCGGGATTGTTCTGGTTGGTCATAGGTGTGGGTGGTGTCGAAGGCTGGGATAAGGAACTGCCTTCGTCAGAGGATTCTTCTCCAGAAGAAGAAGGAGATGAATGAGGTGGTGATGGTGGTATACCAGATCCTCATGCTGCAGGAGTGAGGATTGGATATGTAGGGTTTAAAGTAAGGTCAGTGCCTCCAAGTTGTTCTCTGATATCAGAGAATTCTAATGGTTGGTCCAAAGGTCGGTTTGGTTTTCTTAAACGAGCGAAGGCACTGTGAGTTCTTATGAGAGATTGAAGAACAATATCTTGTATGTCACCACCCATAGGATTTGGAGTTACTGGTTCAACTATGATCCGTAGATCATCGTTTGATGTGGTTTTTTTTTGAGGGACAACGTTGTTGTCTAAATGACTTCTAGTCACTATAGGTGAGAGGGTAGATGGCGGAGGAGTCTTACGACCACCTTGTGCCATTAATAATTTACAGGCCCTCCTTCTAGCGCCATTTGTTGACGGGCGAAATTGACACCTCGTCAACTGAAGGAGTGAATTCGGTTCAGGGTTGTCTAATTAACCCAAGTCGTTTGGATTGATCCACTCTGACGGGTTTAACGGCTCCATTAGCCGATCTAATTCCTAAGAAAGCGAAAAACAAAACTAAAGAAAAGAAAATAGCTTAACTCGCTGAAAATTATATACAGATCTAATATATATCTACAGTTTACTAAATAATGTTTATAACATAAATATACTTATGGTATGTATAATATATACAAATGACTTTATTTCTAATATGTGTATAACATTTATAGAATGTAAATTTTAATCTAAATCTACAAAAATCGAATATGGATTGATTTATTAAACAACAACAAAGATATCATTCAATCTTTTTGATTTATATGTATTTTACTTATAATATTCATAAACAAGAAATAAAAAATCAAACTGTCTAATTGAAAACAGATATAATAAATAGTAGAATATGTTTAGACTGCAGGAAATTTCTATATTAAACTAATGAAATAAAACTCACAAACTAACCTGTAATCGGATCTGATATTCGTCCTGTGTATAGCATCCAATCTTGTTGTTTGATGAGGCAAACCCACAACAGGTCCTACAAATTCTTCTCGTAAACGTGAAGCAGTAGTGATTGAATCCCAATGATATAACATAAAGGAGATATAGTAGCAACAATTTTATAATTTCACAAGTGGCCACAATGAGATAAATCCTGCTGTGAAACTTGTGTATAAATGCTTAACGAATGATGAAGATAAAACTCTAAATCTCAAGTTTGAACAGAATAATTACTGCATGTTAATTATTGGACATAAAATATGGATATCATATAAATTTTATCATATCAATCTGCAATAAACCACGATAGCTAAAGCAATCATGATCTAACTACAAATTGAAATAATCATAACTTGAGTAAAAACACGATATAGAGAAGCTAAAGCTATGCAAAATATCATATTCCATTCGAGTTTGTAAATCATAAATCCATAGTTTTTCCCCCCAGGCAGAGATGATCTCAAGTTTACAAAACCACATACTTATATAGGTTACAGGAACAAAACATTTCCTGTTGATAACATACAATTTGTTCCAAAAATGTGGAGGATACAACCTCCCAGATTCTACTTGATACCAAAAACTAACAACCTATTCTATTAAAAACATGAAGATAGTATGCTGAGAGATGCCAATAGTGCTTCAAATCTCCTTATAAATCATAGGTTCCTGAAAACAAATAAGAATAAAAGATTTCAAATGCATTTTCAGTTATCAAAACAAGTAATTTGAATTTTTCTAACTAGCTACAGAATCTCACGATTTTGTAGCTAGTTATAATTATAACTAGAATCATATTTTATTGAATCAATCAAAACAAGCTAAAGGTAATCTATGCAAGAAAATCATGTATCCTAATTTGAAAAGACAGAATCATACTAAAAAAATCATACCTCAAATTAAGGGATTCGAACTAATCAAGCAATCTTTGAATTTACTATTGCAGTTGTTGCTTCCACGTTCTTAAAAACAACAGACCCTGTGGTTTTTTGGCATTTGTCTTTGGTTTGAGCTACAGATTGGAGTATGCTATTCTCCTTCATTAGTGAATTCACCTAGTCTTCTAAGGATTTAAGCCGAGACTGAAGTAAAGGCACATCTTTGTAATACTTATCGATCCAGGATCAACATTCATTATAGTGCGGCTATATAGACTGTATATCAGTACTGATAGTATTAACAGGTGGGGAATCTTCCATTGGACCTGTAGGTTCATTACTGAGTTTGATCCCAGGAAAATCAGGATTGTCTTTTAGACATGGTGCAAGGTTAGTAACAAAATCATAGGGTCTGGCAGAGCAAAGTCCATTTGAATATGGATACTCTTTGGCCAGGAACCTTTCAATTTCTGAATCGGAATCCTCACTTACCACAATTGCGTTTTGGTCTACACAGAGCTTGGGTTTATTTTGAATAGATCGTGAAACCTATTGAGCATCCCTTTTACTCTTATAATTGACATCAATGTTGCCTTTACACTTTTTCCTTTTGGATTTTTTAACAGTCTTAACACAACCTTTAGCATATGAATCCGGTTGAGTGTCAGGTTGGGTAACATCAGGGTAGGTCGAGGGTTCCAAATTAGATATAGGATCATAGGGCATGAGCGAAGGAGGAGAGATGGTAGGTTTCACGAGGGTTTCTGTGATGACATGTTTGTCAACCTGTGCCAACTCACTACTACCAAAACCATTCCATAACAGAAAAGCATCCCAACAATCATTGTTTAATTTCAACTGATGTATAATAATAATCTTGATTAAACAATGGTGGATCAAACTAGAATCAGACTTCTGCCTCTTAAACCACTTTTCCATCTTGTATAGACTTCGAAGGAGGAAATAGGGCATGTTTAGGGGTAAATCGATAAAAATCATAAGCAATCGCAAGTGGTACAAGAAAAACAACCCATATCTCCCCTCACAGGTAACGAACTATTTCACAATAGCTAACAGAACATGCCATCTAGGTTTTAAAGCTGAGACAGGCATACCTCGGTCGCAGCTGGTAATTCTCCTTGAGGTGAACAACAATGACCAGGGAACCTCTTCAACCTTTGAGTTTTTGAACCATTTTTTCCCCACAGCTGGTAGACTAGTAGCTTGGCTTATAAAATCTTCATTTAACTCAAGCTGGACGTCTCCTATTTTTTCTCTGCAATCGTCGAATGTCAACGTGAATTCTTGAGCAACTCTTAGATTAAAACCCTCAAAATTTTCAATAAACACATGCCAGTCGTTCCTTTCTAAGTAATCTCTGGCATTGTCAAATGATAACAAGGTCTGGATGCCATTGGGCACAATCCTCACCACAGGATCTAGGGCTAACAACAGGGAATCAACACAGAAATCGGAGGTAGGGTTTGATAAGAAAACACAGAGCCATAGCCCTAAGTTTTCACAAAGCAATGACAGTTCAAAATGGTAGGCAGGAGTGTTAATCACCGTGCATGGGAAAGAGGTCATGAAACCTGAGGCCATATGGATTAATAATATCCTGCTGTACCTCATATGATACCTTGGGATGTGGGTAGTGTAAGGTCGAAAGAACTTGAATACTATAGAGCGCATACCTTCATGGCTTGGGTACAATGTAAAAGTATGAAATAAACATTGTGTTTAAAAAATTTTGAATTAAAACCCCATTACTATTAATCAAATACTAAATGAGTGGAGGTTTTATACTTATGTAACCAAGGAACGACTAGAGTCTAGGAGCAAGGGGTTATAAACTAGGAAAATCATCAAGTTCATAGCTAAAGATGACAATTCAACAATAGACCATATGAACAGTTATCCTTTGATCAAAAATTGAAATCAAGTGTGAATTCCAGCTGTGAGTTTTCATGCTTACAATCATGAAAACAAAAATCGAAAAGCAGGTATGTAGAAAGAGACAAGTGACAAGTGTTGTTTAGTGAGCAAGGTCGTGATGAGTAATGAGAATTTAAAGACCCTGTGTAAGCAGCTTGTAAAAATAGAGATTATATTATTGTTGCCAACAGTTCCTTGAAAAGACTACCATTTTAGTAAACCCGCGAGTTTACTTACCCCTGACATAGAGTTCATAGCTCGGTGAATTAGGAAGGCTTTTCAGTTAGGTCACCAAGCCTAGGGATAATTACCCAAGAACCCATTGAAGGATCATGTGATATGAGTCTGAAAACCTTGTATAAGAGAAAGTAGTTCTCTCAGGTCTTTGGTGTTTCGGTGTTTCGGCACCTGGGAAATGAAAGGGTAAGACCCCTCATCTTCGCAAGTTGTGAAATCCTGGTACCCAAAACCCCAATGCACTCTGTGGATGAGCCGATTTAGCGTGAATAGGTTTCGACGTTTTGGCACCTAGGAATCCAAAGGGAAGACCCCTTGTCTTCGCAAGTCGCAAAATCCAGATACCCGAAACCCCGACGTGCTCTGTGGATGAGTCGGTTTAGCATGAATAGGTTTCAGTGTTTTAGCACCCGGGAAACCCAAGGGCAAGCCCCCCGTCTTTGCAAGTTTCAAAATCTCGGTATGTGAAACCCCGAATCGATTTAGCATGAATGGGTTTCGATGTTTCAACACCCGGGAAACCCAAGGGCAAGACCCCTCATCTTCACCAGTCGTGAAACCCTGGTACGCGAAACCCCGATGCACTCTGTGAATGAGCCCTAGGTCACCGGACAAGGTCTTGTGGTAGGAAGGAGGAGTCCCAAAAGAATCTGGACCGCCCATTTACAAGGACACGTGGTGAAGATCTAAAGCCACTAGGGTTCTGAAAATCAGATAAATAGGAATGAAGACCCCACCAAAATCTCAAAAGGTAGAATGTCGAGATTTAATCTGGGCCGTTGATCAAGTCGACGATCTGGACCATAGATCTAGATGACACCGAGCTTTCGAGTTCTAGGTATTAGATATGGAAAGGAGGAATTCTTGCATCGTGATTCCCCGAATCGTGAAACACCAAAAGCATTTAGAGGATTATCACCAGGTCATAGGATCAGTCGTATGACAAGCGACCCAAGGGAGGAGCTAAGGATCTGTTAGACCCTTTCGGGTTTCGACATTTCAAAAGATAGAGAATAGGGGAACTCTTGCATCACTATTTCCCGAATCGCGAAAGTCGAAAGGGCCTTTTTGGTAAGGCCTGTGGTCATAGCCAATGATCACATGGGGGAGAATAAGGGAAGGGAGGGTGTGTGCCAGGCCCCATAGAAATTCGAGGATCTATTCCTCGAAGAAAAGACAAAAAGAAAAAGAAAATATTAGTTAACATAGTGGGTGTGTGACAAATTGGTATCAGAGCATGGTTACAACACTTGGACTGCTTGGGCTCATGAATGAGTTGTGCAGGAATTCCATTTGAAGTACTCTTAAAAAGAGTAACCCTCTACCTTAACCCCCTTTATCAAAAGCTGAAGTTAAGAATGAAAATTCCTATTATGTGTATGCATTTGAAAAATATGAATCATGTGCCGATTGTGAATGAATATAATGTTGACTAACAACAAGTATTTTTCTTGCACAACAAGCGAACGATCAACCACGGGAAACTACAGACGCATAGAATGGTGATGCACCATGAAGTGGGGGATGGATCCCACAATAGAGACGAAGATTCTGATGAAAGGCGAGCGGTGGAGACCCCTCCAGATCTAGCTGAGACTGTGAGGAGCCTCATGGTCGAACTATAGAGCTGCAAGGCTAACAACAAGAGGTTGATAAAAGAGCAAGAGAAGCAAACAAAAATTAATGCAGTCTTGCTGCAGAGCTTATCTGACATACAAAGACAATTGCAGCATGGACCTGACACCATTCATGCGGACCAATGATAGACAAAGAAAAGTTGAAGTCCACCCGAGATACGGAAACGTGGTCCTTTAAGTGGCCACACTGGGAGGAGCATCTCGAGAAATGTCCACCCCAAAGACAAGGGACAAGCATCGGACAATTCCTCTGGAAAGGAAACTAGCGATTCAGAGGGATCTTCTAGTAGCAGAACTAGTTCTTATTCCTGAAGAAAACGAAAGAAGCGAAATCATTCCAAAAATCATAATCTCGAAGATTTCAAGAAGGCCAAACCACCCTCTTTCGATGGTGAAATAAAGAAGGGAGAGGAAGCAGAGGCCTGGCTACTTGGACTAAAGAAGTATTTTAGAGTCCATGACTTCTCAGAAAATTTGAATGCCTGAGTAGCCACTTTCAACTTGAATGGAAAGGCTTCCATTTGGTGGGAAGACCTTAAGAATGTAAAAGGCATTCATGAAGAAGACCTATCTTGGGAACGGTTTGAGAAATACTTCAGGAAGAAGTATCTGTCGGAAAAGTATTTCGACGAAAAGACTAAAGAATTCTATGAACTCAAGTTGGGGCAATGCACCATAGAGGAATATGTCAGCAGACTCCTCGAGTTGTTGAGGTACGTACCCTATATAAAAAAAGAAAAGGAAAAGGTGCAATGATTCATCAGTGGACTACCTAAGGACTATCAGAACAGGATTGAGTTCAATGAGCCAAATACCCTAGAAGATACTATCCCAAAGGCAAGATATTTTTATGAACAGCTTGGGCATCGGACATAACCTCGTGAAGGCTGGAAGTAGAAGAATAGTTCAGGATTTCAGAAAAAGGGGTTTAAAGCCCCAAGATTTAAAAACTATAAAAAGGACTCAAGGATGAGCTTCCCAACCCAAAGTGTACACCAACATAATTTCCCCTCCCAGAGAAGAAATAAACCTTTTGGATCTACCCCAAGAAAGATTGATAACCCAAAGAAAGAACCCTTGAAATGTTGGGGTTGTGGAGAAGAGCATCGACTGAGGGACTGCCTGCACCGACAACAGAACAGTCAAATAATTTACAACATTCAAGAAGCTACCACCGTCAATGACGTGGCCAGGAGTATGCCACAAATTTATGTAGCCGTGGATAATAAACAAGATGACCACCAAGCTTTAGTGGTGGAGATGGAAGGTATGATCACCAACCATCTAGTGTATATTCTAATTGACCCTGGTTCAAATTTGAGTTATATAGCTCCTAAGGATGTTGATAAGTGTAAATTATAGCCACATAAACATTCCAAGCCATGGTTGGTACAGTTAGCCACCACCACCAAAAGAAAAGTAATGGAAGTCATACCATCTTACCGATTCACTATGGGTGAATTCCCCACCCAAGCAACCCTTAACGTATTACCCATAGGATCATATGACCTATTGATTGGTATGGACTGGCTAGCCACATATAAAGCCAGACTGGACTGTTACCATAAAACCTTATAATGTGTAAGTGAAGAAGGAGGAAGGATAACCCTTCAAGGGATCCAAAAACCTATCTCGGTGAGACGAATATCAACCCTTCAAATGCGAAAGTATTGCAGAAAGGGATGTCCACTATATGCGATACAAGTGTTGGAATCAGTTGAATATGACAAACCAAGCCTCGAAGACCACCTCACACTAAGAGAATATAGAGATGTGTTTTCGAAAGAGGTACCAAGTTTACCTCCGAGAAAGGACATTGACTTCTCGATAGAACTTGTACCGGGAGAAGTGCTAGTGTCTAGGACACCCTACAGGATGAGCACACCCGAGATAGTTGAGCTTAAATTACAACTAAAAGAAATGATGGACATAGGCTATATTCGGCCCAGCGTGTCTCCATGGGGAGCACCAGTCCTGTTTGTTAAAAAGAAAGACAGTACCCTCCGACTATGCATAGATTATAGACAACTCAATAAGGTAACCATAAATAACAAGTACCCCTTACCCAGGATCAATGACCTGTTTGATCAATTGGGAGGTGATTCCATCTTCTGAAAGATTGACTTGAGATCTGGATACCATCAAGTCCGAATCAAGGGTGAAGACATCCATAAAACTACCTTTAGGATGAGATATGGTCACTATGAGTTTGTGGTAGTACCATTTGGATTGACCAATGCCCCTGCCACTTTTATGTGCTTGATGAACAATGTGCTCAGTAAATTCCTAGACAAATTTGTACTGGTTTTTATTCACGATATATTAATTTACTCCAAGAATAAAGAGGAACATGAGGAACATATTAGACTTGTCCTTCAAGTGCTAAGAGAACATCAACTTTATGCCAAATTTAGCAAGTGTGACTTTTTCCATAAGAAAATACATTACTTGGGCCATATATTTGAAGAGGGAGTAGTAGTAGACCCTAACAAGATCATGTCTATCATGGAATGGCCTACCCCAAAGGACATCTCGAATATCAGATCCTTTATGGTCTTAGCAGGATACTATAGGAGATTTATAAAATGATTCTCCAAGATTGGTTGTCCAAACACTACCCTCCAAAAGAAGGGAGCTAAATTCAAGTGGAAACAAGAATGTGGAGAAAAATTTCAATCCCTGAAACACCTTCTGACCCATGCACCCATGCTAAAGATTGCTAATCCCGAAAACGACTTCCTCGTGTGCACAGATGCCTGAAAGGAAGGGCTTGGAGGAGTCCTTATGCAAGGAGGAAGTGTAGTATGCCATGAATCCTAAAAATTGAATGAGCATGAAGTCAACTATGTGACCCATGATCTAGAGCTGGCCGCCATAGTGCATGCCTTCAAAATGTGGAGGCATTACCTCCTGGGGAGGAAATTTGTACTTATGACAGACCACTATGGATTGCGATATCTGTTTGACCAACCAAAGCTCAATGCCAGACCAGCTAGGTGGATGGCCCTCCTTAGTGAGTTTGATTTTGAAATCAAACATGTTAAAGTAAAGGAAAATAAGGTTGCCAATGCCCTTAGTAGAAGTATGAAAACAATTCACCTGGCAGTGGTGAGCACCTGCGAGATGAATGTCAAAGAAAGAGTCAGGAATGCACAAGAAAGAGGCACATTCTTATAGACCGTAACCTCGTACCTGGAGAAAGAACCCTGTAACACCCTACCAAGATTCTAAACAATTAATCTTTCATTTTATACACAATGTAACACCCTACCAAGATGCTTTAGCATTATTTCATTGATTCTTATTTACCCATTTCTTTTACATCTTCTCAATGATAAATCTAATAACATGATGAAATAAGTAGTAGGCTAACTTTAAGTTTTAAGAACTTAAAACATAAGTATACCCAAAATATCAATAACAAAAATATCACTGAAAAATACCTCTTCCTTAGTTTGTAGAAGCTCATCAGCTGTAATGTGGTCCTGGGCACTTCCAAGTATTATTTTCCCGCTTGCCCAGAGTGAAACAACGGAATCCTCCCTACCAACTAGGAGCCTAGCCGGCTTCCTAGCTCCAAGAAACCTTTTGGTTTCTTGGCCCTCCGTGCCTGTGACTCCAAGAACAACAAAGCACAAATGCTCAAAGAAAACTATCACAAGAATTATACCTTCCAAGAATTTCACAACCTCTCATCATACTTCAACCTCTTCCATCCTCCCTACTTCTTCTCCCTATTTATCAAGTTTCCATACACACTTCCCCAAGTCTCCTCAACCACCCTCTTTACTATCCATCAACCTTCCTTATCTAGATATTTTGGGAAAATATTAAAATAAAACTAAATATAAATGACTTGCATTA